>JAVHNG010177540.1:0-19690 GCA_034783435.1 Agapornis swindernianus
CCCCCTCCATGTCCCCGCAGGCCATCCCGAAACGTTTTCACACACTCGGAAAGCCGCACGGCACCGCCGCCCTCGCGTGCGCGCGAGGACCGGCACACAGGGCCGCTCGCCAGCCTGCCCCCTGCGCCGCGGCCGCTGCGCCGCTCTGCGCGCGAGGCCGATCAATCCGTCATGCGCGCATGGAACAACGGCCCAGCACCGGCCGGTCCACCTCGCGGCAGTGTCCTGGCCTGCGAGGACACGCGTCGCGCGATCGTCAGTGCCCCTCTGCTGTGCTGTGTCGTGCGCGAGCCGAGCATCGCCGCGGTCCGCCCGCCCGCCCGACCGGCCGATCGACCGACGGCCAGGCACAGGTACAGGTACAGCGCGTGCGCTCTGCCTTCCTGCCCTGCCCCTGCTCGCTGCCCCTGCCCCTCTGCTCTGCCACCAGCGCGCGCCCACCCACCAGCGCGCGCCCACCACCCAGCACGCGCACGGACACCAGCGACACCCAGCCCTGGACGCACCGCCCCCACGACGCGGCCCTGCCCCTGCGAGCCACCACCCACCCAGTCACCCGCCCCTTGTCAGTCTGTGCACTCACAGGTGATCTCAGGGCGTCCTGATCTGCTTCCTGCCACCCAGCAGCCCACCCACCAGCCCCTGCCCACCCACCAGCGCGCCCACCACCCAGCGACAGGCATACCCACCACCCGCCCGCCACCGCCCCCTGCCCACCGGCCGACACAGCGCGCGCCCAGTCGCCACCCAGCCACCAGCCACCAGCCACCAGCGCGCAGCGTTCAGTCGAGCGCGCTGTTCAGGAAAGCTGAACACGCGCCAGGACTGAACACAGGCCCGCCCAGGAACCGACACAGCCGCCCACCGGCGCAGCCCTGGACACAGTCACCGGCCGACACAGGGCACGCACACAGCCGCCGCCACAGGACGCACACACAGCGAGCACAGTGCGCACACGCTGTGCCTTACCTCGATCACGCGGCCGACGACCACGGCCGACGACACCCCACCGCCGCGGCCGTCACCGGCGAGCACCCCACCGCATGACCCGCACACCCGCATGGCCCCACCCCACCCGCATACGACAACGGGCGGCCCTCCGAGGAGGACCGCCCGCATGGCACTACGTACTGCTCACCGCATCAGACACCGCGGAGCTTGACGCACTCAGGGCCCCACCCGCCGTTCTTGAGCGCGGTCTCCAGGTCCGTCAGCCGCCGAGCACACCGCGTGCAGTGCTCGGACTTGACTGCGAACGCCAGCCGCGCCGCGGCCGGATCGGCACTGATCACCGCGTAGACCGCAGCCTGCTCGGTCAGCGACACCCGCAACTCGTCGTCGCTCTTGTAACGGTTGAGGAACGTGCGGCCCTCCCACCGGCCCTTGCCCTCGCGGACCGCGTAGAACCGCAGCACGCCCTGGTACTCGACCGCGTAGTAACCGGGGATCGGAGTGGCGACCGCGGTCATGCCCTGCGGCAGCTGCGGGTCACGGACACCGGCGGCGCGAGCGGCATTCGCCGCGGCCCGCGCAGCATTGCGACGGGTGATCAGCTGATCGATCGCGGCGGACGTCGACTGCAGCGTGGCGAACGTGCCGGACTCTGCCTGGTAGGCCAGCAGCTCGGTCGGATCGGCGAGGGGGAACACCTCGCGGATGAGGTCCAGCAGGAACGCGGTCTGCTTCTCCGAACGGACGTCGGCGAACTTCGCGGTGGTGGTGGCGGTGGTGGTCATCGGTGCTCCCCTGCTCTGCCGCTGCCCTGTGCTGCGGTGTAGGTACACCGTAGCACACAAGTCAAGCACCGCGCCACACAGCCCGCTACCAGGGCCGGTGCTGCCCAGCTGTGTATATCCACGCGCGCAGAAAGGGCGGTCGTCTGCGGGCGACCGCCCCACCGCGGGGTCAGAACCCCGCGGTCGCGTCCTCGATGGGACGCCCCTCCGCGTCGAGCAGGCAGTACTCGACGCAGAACTCCGGGTCCACCAGGTACCACGCGAGACCGGCCGCGTCCAGGTGCGTGCGGTAGCGGCCGCGGTCGCTGTCGATCTTGCAGGCAAACGACGCGCCGCCGTTCTCCGCGAGCTCCGCCACCAACTCGGCCTCGACCGCCACCCGTGCAACCTCGCGCTCCGCGCGGACCTTCGCCGCCCGGAACTCGGCGGCGGCGACGCGAGCGGCCTCCCGTGCGTTGCGACGGGCGGTGTTGGCGGCGGTGCTGGTGTGGACGAGGACGCTGTTCATGGGAATGCCTTTCCGTCGACCCCGACCCCGCTGGCCGGTGGTGCTGTGACAACACTAGCACACTGTCAAGCACCGACCCACAACGCCGGACCGCTGTCTGCCTGTGTGAATCCCCGCCGCCCCGCAACGCACAAGGCCCCCGCTCCCGCGGGGGCCTGTCTCGGTGTGCGTTGCTCGCGGGCGCTACCCGCCCGCCTGTCAGTAGTTGGTCCGCACGTTCAGCGGAGCCTGCTGGATCAGGATCACACCCTCGACGGTGTTGACGATGGCCGCGCCGTGGCCGACCGCGACCGACTCGACCACGAGGCGCATCCCCGGGGCACCGGCGGTCATCCGCGGCAGCTCGATCACGGAGCCGGACTTGACCAGCAGGGCGGGAGTGGCGGTGAGGATGGACATGGCTTCTGCCTTTCGTCTGTCGGCCCTTGTTGGCCGATATGACAACAGTAGCACACCCAATACGTAGTGTCTAACTGTTCGTGCCACGTTTACGCGGTGGCCGTGCACTTTCCCGAATGCGCGTGCACAGCGCGCAAACACGTGAGCCACGGCTGTCACGCTCATTGGGCAGCAGATGTCCACGCACGCAGTGGGTCTGCTCAGTGCCAGCGTTCCGGCCGCGCTTACGCTCTGCCATGTCCAGCTGATTTTCCGCAACTGTCCCGCCGAGAAGATGCGCAGGGTTCACGCATGGCGGATTGTCGCAGGTGTGACGCACAACGGGCGGCCACCAACCGTTGGTCACGTAGAACATCACGCGGTGCGCGAGACGCCGTTTCCCGTCGAGGCACGTCACGCCGTACCCCTGTCGATTGCGCGCCCATTGCCACTCCCAGCACATGCCATCAAGGCCACCAGAGCGGTCTATCGCTGCATCTACGCGGTCCACCCACTGCATAGGTCGTCGCATGCGAACAGTGTACGCAGCGCATTACTTTCAGTAACACACCAGCTTTTCCGCGCTTTCTGGCTGTGTGAATAGCTCCCGCCCCACCAAAAACGGGGAGCCGCCCGACCCCGAAGGGCCGGGCGGCTGCCGGTCACTCGGCGGCTGCCTCAGCGGCCGCCTTGCGAGCCGCCTTGAGCGCCTTGTTGTACTTGGTCACCTCCGCGGGCTTGACGGCCGGGTTCAGCGCCGCCAGGTGCTCGTCGGTCCGAGCGTGCGCCTCCTGGTCGTGCTGCGCGAGCACGGCACAGAGCTGGACGTACGCGCCGCGCTTCGTGCCCTCGTGGCCCAGGCCGGGGATGCGCCGCAGGATGTCCTTCGCCAAGCTGAGCGTCGACGGTCCGCGGTTGGAGCGCACCATGGTCGTGCGAACCTCCAGGCCCAGCATGCTGCGGACTGCGAGGATCCGGGCCATCTCGATGTTCTCGCGGCCGGTGATGATGGTGGTCATGGCTTCTACCTTTCGACTGGCCTGCCTGGCTGGCTGGCTTGATGTCACAACACTAGCACACCCTGAGCGGACGCACTCCCGGACCCATTCACACAGGCAGAAAGCACTACCCCCCTCCGCCCCTTAGTGCGGACGACAAGCGTGTGGTACGTTTGTCAAGTCAGCCACTGGGGCTGACCACACGAAAGGCAAGCCGATGCTCACCAGGATCTCGCGCACCGTCCACTTCCTCTGTGCGTGCTGCGCCGACTACCAGCAGACCGGCGAGCAGACCCTCTGCGATTCGCTGGGCCACGGCTGGAGCCAGCACACGGACTCCGGACGCATCAAGCGCAACGAGCGCCGGTCGGCCGATAACCACGCCGAGGTCACCATCGTCCTGCCGCCCGCCGCGCCGGTCCAGCGTGACGCGGACGACCAGATCTGCGACGACTGCGGTCACTACATCACCGCAGGCAAGGGGTTCTACATTCCCATCGTGCTCGTCGGCGCGCCGTGGGCGCGCTACGTCAAGGCGAACGAGACCGTCGCCGTGATCAACGACTTCCTCGCGCCCCTGGACGCGCTGAGCCTGTCCGAGCTTCGCGAGCAGGTCAGCGGCTGACCCCAGACCGGGGCGGGTGTCTACCTCACTCGCCCGCCCCGTGAGCGCAGGCATGGATCCCCGCGCTCCCCCCCGCCCCCCGCTGGCACGGGGGGCGGTGGTGTCGGCGCAATTCACACACCCGGACAGCGCCCGTCGCCACCACCCGCCGGAACAAGCGGCCGTGACGGGTGTGGTACGTTTGTCAGGTCAGCAACACACACCGAGAAAGGCACACGCCATGGCCACCACCACCACCACTCCCGCCGTCGTCGCACGCATCCGCCACCGGTTCCCCCCGATGCTGGTGCACCCGGGCCGTCACGCGGAGTACGGCGTGCACACCGAACCGGGGCCGGGCGTGCGTGCGTCCATGTACCTCAACCTCGCGGAGCGGAAGTTCTCCTACTTCCAGCCGGAGGGTCACCCGGTCAGCGTCCGTGAGCCTCTCGCTGCGGCAATCGCCGACGACGTCGAGGTGCTGCGAGACGCGCTCCTGCGGGCACAGGCCACCCCGACTGCGTACGTCACGGTCTGGTCCGTCTGAGTCCCAGCACCACCGCCCGCCCGGCAACCGCCGGGCGGGCCCCCGATCCCCCGAAAGGCCCGCCATGACCCGCCACCAGCGCATTCTCTGGGCGCTCTCGCTCATCACCGCCGCCAACGTGTTGGTGTGGGGGACCATCGTCGTCCTCGCGCCGTGGGTGCTCGGCATCGTCCTCGCCGCTGTTGCTGTTGCCCTGTCCCTGCCCGTCATCCGAGAGGAATCGTCATGACCACCACCACCAACTCCGACCGGTTTGCGGTCGGAACGAACTACACGTACAACGACGACCCCCGGCACAAGCGCTTCATGGTGAGCATCTGGTCACCACCGTTCTGCTCGACGCACGAAGCGGAAGCGTTCGCCCTCCCGTCCGGTGGCGCGTGGTCCATGCGGCCGGACGTTGCTCCGCCAGGCGCCCCGCGGGTGCGCGTCGTCGCGCCGACTCCGCGGACGGACGAGAACTACCAGGAGGTGGACGCCGCGCTCTGCGCCGCGCTCTCCGCGTGGTACGACGCCAACGGATACGTCAGCATCGGCAGCGCGCAGTGACCGCCCCCGTGCTGTTCGATCAGGGCCCGCACGACGCACAGACCTGCTCGCACGCGGACGGCATCTGCACCAGCCCCTACGGGTGCCGCCGGTGCGGAACGTTCGGTGACAGCCCGGGCGGGTACATGTTCTGGACCACCGACGACCCCGCCACCCGCGAGATCGCGGAGGTCACGCTCTGCGAGACCTGCGGCACCTGGTGGGCCAACCTGCCTGACCCGACCAACTGGGCGCGGGAGCACACCCGCCCGCGCTCCGGAGCGGAGGTGCCGACCATGCCCTGACCCCGCCTACCCTGTCCCCACGACGGAGGGAGGAAGCATGTTGTTCTGATCGCGCAGTGACCGACCGTCCGGCCTCATGGCCGGGCGGTTCTGCGTTCCGCCCTCCGCCACCCATTCACACACCCGGAAAGCGTCCCGCCCGCAGCCGTCACCCAACGCACGTGTGCTAATGTTGTCAAGTCAGCAACACACCCTCTGGAAAGGCTCCCGCCATGTCCCGCGCAGCACGCCGCACCATCACCCACGTCCGCAGGCTCGATGCAGTCTGCGATCTGATCCGCCAGCACTACGGCAACCCCGACCGCTACCCGGAGAGCGGCGACACCGCGCAGACCCGCGCAGTTCGCGCGCTGGGACTGGGCGGCCACGGCGGCGACCTGGGCCACGGCGCCCGGTTCTTCCACCGAACCGACATGGTCGTCTGGTTCGGTGCCCGTGAGGCCAGCGAGGCCCTGATGCGTCAGCTCCACGCGGGTCACGACGCCGGGCACTGGAACCTCGACGAGTTCGGTCCGGATGGTTCCCTCAACCTCTGGGACGTGCTCGACGGCACCGTCACCCCGCAGGCCCCCGCACAGGTGACCGCGTGAGCGCGCCCGCCCTGCTGGGCGGAACGCGCATGTACGGCCTGCCGGACACCCCGCGCTACCGGCGGTTGCTGCTCGCGGTCGCGCCGGACGCGGTCACCGGTGATGCGCCGGGCAGCCGCTACGGCCGCCACCCGTGGGCGTGGGCCGCCTACGCGGTCGCGTGCGTGTTCATCGCCGAGGACCAGGCAGGCGGGTTCGACGAGTTCGAACTCGCTACCGCCGCAGACGCGTACGGCGCGCTGGTCGTGAACGATTCGCCCGATCCTGCGCGGACCATCCTCGACTACTGGCACCGCCTCCCGCGTGCCGTGCGTATCGCGGTCGGCACGAAGCAGAGCGTGCGCGCCCTCGCGGACTGAGACACCCCGCCCGTCCGGACCCCCGCCGGACGGGCGCGGGCTCGGCCTTTTCACACAGGCAGAAAGCTGGAGCTCTCAGCGTTTGCTGAGGTCAGACGCGGTATGGTTTGCCCACCAGACCAGCACTCCGCCGGTCACCTCCGCCACGAAAGGCAACCCACCCGCCATGTCCGCCCGCAAGCTCACCGCCGCTCTCGCAGCAGCAGCCCTCGCGCTGACCCTCAGCGCATGCACCGACACCGCTCGCAGCACCGCCGCTCCCGACGACGACGGCGCGGCTGTCGTGCAGCAGGTGCCCGCCACCGTCGCCGTCGCTCCGGCCGCGCTGGAGTCGGCCGCACCCGTCACGACCACCGTGACAAAGACCAGCACCGCCACCGAGACCGTCGAGGTCGCATCCGACGACGCGATCAGCGCCGAGGTCGCCGAAGCCTGCCGCCGGGCCGTCAATACTGGTTTCGACACGTCCATGGCGCTCGCCGATCACCTGAGCACCGCGCTCGACATCGTCAAGGTGATGACGAGCGTCGCGAACCCCTCCAGCCCCGACTACATGGACACCAGCCTGGTGATCGAGCAGACCGGGCGGGTCGAGGACATCGGTGCCGCCATCGAGAAGCTGTCCGAGGACATTCCCTCGTGGACCGAGGACCGGACCACTTGCCTGGCCGGTCTGCCCGGCTGACACACGCCCCACCCGCACCGCCCGTCCCCACTCCAGGGGGCGGGCGGTTTGCGTTGCGCAGTACTTCGCACCTTGACCGGCTCTACTGGCGAAGTACTGCGCACGGATTTACACACCCGGACAGCGCCGCGCTCCCCGCCCCCTTGACGCGCTACCAGCAGGATGTGGTACGGTTATCAAGTCGCCAACAGGACGACACTTCGCCCGACGAAAGGCACCACAGTGTCCGAGAACTTCGCCCCCGCCCCCATCGCTCCCCCGCAGTACGTGCCCGGCTCGACGCTCACCCTCACGGACGCGGTCGAGGTCGCCAACGCGACCGCCCAGGCAGCCGAGTACGCCGCAGCCAAGCGCGCCGAGCGTGAGGCCAACGCCCGCGCCAGGGCAGCCACCGCCGCGCTCGTCGAGATCGCCGGTCCGCACCAGCACATCGTCGACGCCTACGGACAGGCCATCGTCAGCGTGCCGCAGTCGTCGCGGTCCACCATCACGGTCGAGGACGTCCGCATCCTCTGCGGTGACGACGTGGCGGACGCGTTGCTGAACACCACCTATTTCCGGCAGGTGCGCAGGTGACGGTGCGCGGCCGCTAGGCCGCTCTCCCGCCCTGCGAGCACGGACCCCAGTCGGGGAGGCTGGGGTCCGTTCGCGTTCCGCCCCGGCCGACCATTCACACGGCTGGAAAGCATTCGCCACGTGTGAGTGCGCACTACAAGCGTATGCTAAGGTTGTACCAACGCCCGGCAGCCAGCCGAGCCCCAGCCGAAAGGCGGCAGTCATGCCCGGTAAGTTCGCGTCCAACCTCGACGAGATCCTGTTCACCTACTGTGCGGGTGACGACGACTGGCACACCACGGGCAGCGACGCGTACCAGCGCGCACTGACCTCACTGTCGGTCGGCACGACCGACGGGATCGAGATCGGCGCATTCCGCCGGGGTGCGGTGGCAGCTGTCAGCCTGGCCGAGGACAGCGGCACGTTCGACGTGGATCTCGTCGTGGCCATCGCCCAGCTCACCGACGCCCAGCTGTCGGGGCACTGGATCATCGAGGAGGATCACGACGGGTTCGTTTCCGCGACACCCTTCCGCACTGCGCTGCAGGCCCAAATGGTCCTGGACGCGTTCGATGCCGAGTGGGCCGTCGATGAGGACGACGACGACTTCGACAACCCGCACAAGGCCCGAGCGGCCGAGGAGGAGATCCTGCGGGAACGTGAGCTCGACGACGACGACGGGCTCGACGCCGAGGAGGAGGCACACGCAGCAGCCATGCTGCGGCTCGCGTTCGGCTGAGCACAGGCTCCAGCCCCCGCCTCCGGGTGGGGGCACACCACGTCGGGCAATTCACACACCTAGAAAGCGCTCCCCGCATAACGTGCACCTGTAGCAGGTGTGCTAGTGTTTACATATCGGCAGGGACACAGGGTCTCTCCCAGACGAAAGGCACACCATGGCCGGATACATCTCCACGGGCGCGTTCATCGACGGCAAGCGCCCGAAGTCCAAGGCCGAGCTCAAGCGCGCGCTCGCCGCTGACCTCAAGTCCGTCAGCTTCGAGGTCACCGACCTGATGGGTCCGCACGCGGGCAACATCTACCAGGCGGACGAACTGCCCACCGACGTCAAGATCAGCGTCGTCGGCCCGGATCCGCAGCGGCTGCGCAACTGGTACGGCACCGTCACCGTCGGCCGCGACGACTCGGTCAAGGTCGTCTGATGGCCACGCGCTGCGCGGACTGCGGCGCGCACGGCGAGCGTACCGGCCACCAGGACTGCCAGTACCCGCAGGACCGCCCCTGACCTTGCCCGCAACGCCACGACTACCGGCCCGCCCTCGGCTAACGCCCCGGGGGCGGGCTGTGGCATGTCCGGCTCCGGCCGCCCGCGGATTCACACACCTGAACAGCACCCCGTCGCAAACCGCGCTCAATAGTGCATCCGTGTTCGTTGTGCTAGTGTTGCAAGACAAGAACATCCCTCCTTCGAAAGGCTCCAGCCATGTCCGCTCCGACTCTCCCCACCCGCAACCGCTGGGAAGCGTTCTGCAACGAGACCGCGACGACCGCCGGTACCGCGCCGACCGACGCGCTCTACGACAAGCTGCGTGAGGCCTTCCCCCTCAAGTACGGGCAGTGCGCCGAGGACGATGCGCTGGAGTTCATCCGCAGCCGTGCGGCCGCCTACCCGCGGGCGTACGAGTTGGTGGACATCGACGTCCGCGACGAGTTGAGCACCGAGCAGGCGGCCGCCATCGTCAAGGGTGAACCCGCGTGGGACATCACCGGTTCGCCCACCAGCACCGACGACTGGATCAGCGAGAATCAGCACGACGGCGCGTCCTACTACGTCACGGACACCCTCAAGGACTTGGGGTACGACGACGACGCGCTGGACGCTCTGCCGGATGGCGACCAGGACGTGCGGCAGGCTCTGTACGACGTCGACGCCTCGAACCCGTGGCGCGACCTCGCCCGCAACACGCCCGGTCTCCTCGCCGAGCAGATCCTCGCCTGGGGTGAGGATCTGCCCACCCTGTCCATCTACGACGACGCCGCAGCGCACCTCGAAGCCACGGCCGCGGTCGCCGCAGCCCTCGCACCGCTCGGGCTCCCGCTCACCACACGTTGGCGCGCAGCCCGCGAGTTGCTGATCGAGCAGACCTCGGACTACCGGCTCTGGGAGGGCATGACGCTCGGCATCCTCCACGTGGCCGACGTCGGCGCGTACTTCGACACCCCGACGCCTGCCAAGCTGCGCCATGCCGGTCGCAACGTGTCGGTCGGGCTGATCGACCACGGGAACGGATCCGGCCATGAGGTGATCCTCGCCCTGCCCGCGCCGGTGGACCTGCCCACCGACACGCATCCCGTGCGCCTGGAGTCCGACCTCGGGACGTACGGGTGGGACGACATCGCCGGTGTCCACCTGGGCGGCTACGACGAGCCCGCGCTGATCCCCGCCCCCGCAGCCTGACGCACCCCGCCCGGCCCGGACCCGAAAGGGTCCGGGCCATTGCGTTACTCGACTGTGATCGTCCTATTTACACACCCAGACAGCGCCCACCTGCGCTGACGCCGCAGCCCCTAGCGCGGCCCGTATACGTGTGCTATGGTTATCAAATGTCCAGCACACAGTCCGCCGCAACAGCGGCCCCCGCCCGCGTGGCGGCTGTCCAGAACCTGCGCCGCAGCAACGCGGCCGCCCCGCACCGCTCCAAGCGGCGCCCGACCCGCGCGCAGGCCAACCGCGCCTGGCGGGCCGAGGCGTGACCGACTACGCGGCCATGCGCCGCAGGTACGACAGTCTCGCCGCGTCCGACGCCCCGCCGGACCTGCCGGACTGGGACGACATCGTGGACGAGCAGGAAGAGATCGACCGGCAGCGTGCCCGTGCGCTGGTGAACGCGCCATGAGGCGGACCGTCGGCCGCGGGATGGCCTGGGCGCTGCTGCTGTCCGTCAAGATCTTGCTACTCGCCTGGTTCCTGGCCGGTTTACTCTGGTTCGCCCTCGCGGCGGTCCCTGCGATCCTCGACGCGTGGCAGCACAACCTCTGAACCCCGACCGCCCGGACCCGCAAAGGGTCCGGGCGGTTTGCTGTCCCCACCGCGCATTCACACACCTGGAAAGCATCCCCGCATTAGTGTGCGCACGTGTTCGGTGTGCTACTGTTGTCAGGTCAGCTCCACTTCCCTAGAAAGGCCCCGCCATGACCACCACTACCCGCCAGATCCGTCAGACCGGCGTCATCACCGAGGATCTCGGCAGCACGATGACCCGCGCCAACCACGTCGACACCTACAGCACCTTCGACCTGGGGGATGAGGCCTGGTCGGACCGAATGAACGAATGGTTCAGCGAGACGGCCGGTGTCGACATGGACTCATTGCTGATCTGGTGGCAGGACGTCGAGATCCGGTATGACAACGCCGGATGGATCAAGCGTCTGGCGGCGGCGTCGATCGAGGTGATCCGTGACCGCCTGCCCGACGACACGGTGGTCAAAGCCGTCGAGATGACGGGCGAGACCTGGAGCCCGCGCGAATACAACTTCACCACCGACGGGTACATGGCCCGCTGGACCGTCGACGCCGACGCCCTGGACGCGTGGCTCGCTGCGGAGGGCATCACCCTGTCCGACGGCCGCGGCATCTCCGGATTCATCCGGACGGCCGACGATGACGTCTGGTACCTCTCCCGCGGGCTGGAGGAGTACCTGGAGCGCCACTTCGAAGACCAGTACTTCACCGACATGCTGGAGCGCGTGAGTGAGGACCAGGACAACCACGTCGAGGTGTGGATCACCGAGGACGGACTCGCCAAGATCGCGGCCGCAGGCGGCGACATCAGCAAGCTTCCCTCCGGCCCCGTGGGACTGTTCGAGCTCTGATCCGCACCGCGCACGGCCCCGCCCTCCCGGGCGGGGCCGATCTCATTTCCGGGCCCCCTATTTACACAGCTGGAAAGCACGCCGCACTCCGGCCTGTAGTGCGGCCCTGTTGGGTGTGCTACTGTTTAAGAGTCGCCCAGGCAACCGGCCCGGGCCCCCACGAAAGGCGCCACCATGGCCCGCACCGCATCCCCCGACGCTCTCACCTTCGCCCGCTGCGAGGAGGTGCTCACCCGCAAGGGGTCCAGCACGCCGCTCGCGCAGCGCAAGGTCGCCCCCAACACCTACCTGCGCCGCTTGGATGGCGACACCGGGTATGCGCTCCGGCTGCACGACACCGACATCATCGTGTGGGACCGGGTGACCGGCAACCTCACGTTCGACATGGACGGGTGGGACACCGTGACCACCCGCGAGCGGCTGCACCGCTTCGCTCCCGGCTTCTCGTTCTGGCGCGACCGCGGCGTCACGATGGTGACCAACGGCAACGGCACCGCAGTCCCGTTCTTCGACGGCATGGTGTGGACCCGCACCGACGTCGCCGCGTGGGAGCACGTTCCCTCGACGGAGCGCGTCGCGGAGCAGGACCGTCAGGTAGCGCTCATCGCGCAGATCAAGCGCGAAGTGACGCGCTACGTCAAGGGCTTCCGGATCACCCTGACGAAACAGGGCGACGCCTACAGCCTCGGCGACTCCTCCGGCGACTGCATGATGTGCCGGTTCGGCAGGATGGACAACCATGTCCTGCTGCACGTCCGCGAGAACTACCAGTTCCCGACGCTCTGGCGGCAGGCCGCCGGTCACCGGAACGAGGCCCACGGCGACACCCGGGCGATCCTGTTCCTGGACACCTTCCCCGTCCGCGCCGCGCTGGACGCGGGCGAGTCGTGCATCGTGCCGTTGGACGACATCGGCCGCGCGGAGCTCAAGCGGTACCTGCTCCGCGCGATCCTCGGCCCGGGCCTGAACCGGCCGCCGACGGCGGAAGAGGACGCGGAGATCACCCACCAGGTGGCCAACGCCTGACACCCCGCACACACCAGAGCCCCCGACCACAAGGCCGGGGGCTCTGTTGTGCGCAGTCTAGGATCCACAGTCCCACTTGCGCGGTACCTCACTCCAACTCCACGTCAGGGCCCGCACACGGTACCCATTCACACACCTAGAGAGCAACCCCTATCGCTCCGCGTGGTCCGTTCGCCGGCGATGTGGTACGGTTGTCAAGTCAGACACTCCCACCCAGAAAGGCACACCATGGCCATCAACCCCACCACTCGCGCTACCGTCCAGATCGGTGACCACGTGTTCACCGTGCGGCCGGACGGCATCAGCGCCGACTCCCGTATCCGGTTCCGGTACGAGATCACCAGCCCGACCGCGCAGTGCATCGATACCGACCTGCACTCCGGTGCAGGCTACGGCCGTAGCTACTGCCCCAACCCGGCCGACACCGCCAAGGGTATGGCTTCGCTGCTCAGCTTCGTCGGACACGCCCTGGAGTCCGGACCCGGGGACACCTCATTCCCGGAGGACATCCTGGAGAACCTGGACGCCGACGACGTGAGCTCCGCCGGTCTGGACTGGCAGCTGCTCGTCGGCGAGGTCGAGCCCGAGGAGTGGACGCCCGGATCCTTCGACGAATGGCGCCTCAATTACGCCGCCGTCCACCTGACCGAGACCCCGGAGGACTGAGAGGAGGGTGCCGCCTGACCCGCACGCCGCAGCCCCCGCGCCCACCGCGCGGGGGCTGTTGCGTTTACTGCCTCCGTGCCGCCTCACGAATGCGCTGGCACGGTACGCACACGCGGCTTCCCCACAGTTTTACACAAGCAGAAAACATGTACCAGTACGCGCATGCATAGCTGATGTGCTACAGTTGTTCTAGTGCCGCAGACAGCGGCGATACCCCCAGCGAAAGGCAGCCCCCGCCATGACGAACATGATCCGCGTCCCCAAGTCCCTGAACCTCGACCCGCAGGACAACACGCAGGACGACGTCCTCGCCGAGGAGATCGACGACGACACGCTGGCGCACCAGTACAACGAGTTCCTGGACGACACCTACGGCGAGGTCCGTATCGGTGACCTGTCGTTCTGGCCGTCCCGCATCATCCGCGAGATCGACCCCACCGCGTACCGCACCGGTATGTCCGACTTCGACGACTTCGACTACCACGAGGTCGACCTCGACGACTACCCGGAGGCGCTCGACGACCCGGAGGACGAGGACGACGACGAGTCCTGACACACTGCGCGGTGTGCTACAGTCAAGTAGCGCACCGCGCCCCACTCCCCCATCCGCACCACTCCCGAAAGGCAACAACCCAGCCATGAACGCCGCACGCCGCAAGATGATCGACGCACTGGACGGTCGCCTGCGCGACCTCGTGAGCGATCTGGAGGACGCGCTCAGCGCGGCCCAGGAGATCCTCGACGAGGAGCAGGAGTACCGCGACAACATGCCCGAGAACATGGTCGACGGCGAGAAGGCGCAGGCGGCCGACGAGGCCATCGCCAGCCTCCAGGCAGTCGTCGACGCGCTCCAGGACATCGACCTGGACGACGCCCGCGCCGAGCTCGACACGGCGTCCGCATGAGCGCCCCCGTGCCGCCGGTGACCTACGAGGTCGACCTGACCAACCACCGCGCGGACACCGAGATCTGGACGGTGACCATGCCCGCGGACACCGACGTGGCCGACTGGAGCGACGCGCACTGGATCGCCGTGCTCACCTCGCCGGTGCCCCGCATCTACGCAGAGCTCCGCGACGAGTACCAGGACGACGACCCGCACCGCACCCTGAACCGGGTGACCGGACCGGAACCCCAGAGCCCGCGCACGGTGTTCGACGACGCGGTCCAGGCCCTCACCCACGCAGTCGCAACCCGCGACCCGGCCCGCATCCATGCAGCCCGCGCAGCCATGCACACCGCGACGGACGGACTGAACCCGTGACCACCGTCGACCCCCGCGACTTCTACGCCGTCGGCGACAAGGTGGTCCGGCAGTCCCACGGCAGCGCGGAACTGGACGAGGTCATCGCGGTGACCGACAAGTCGGTGACGTTCAAGTACAACACCCGCATCGTCCGCAGCCAGATCAAGGACCAGGGCCTCGGCGTCATCCGGGGGTCGTGGAGCAGCCTGCACTTCTACCCGACCAGCCACCCCAGTACGCCCGGTCTCCTCTTGCAGATCCGCCGTGACCGGGCCCTGACCAAGCTGCGCGTCGCCGTCGGCAACCTGAACCGCGCCAGCACGGTGACCGTGTCCGATCTGGACGCGATCATCGAGACCGCCACCGCGGCGCGGGAGGCCATCGCCGCCAGACAAAAGTAGCACCGCACCTTATCGGTGTGCTATACTCATCAGGACCCCCACACCCCGACCAGAAGGACAACCAGTGTCAGATCAGCTCAACTTCACCGGCCTCGGAGACAAGCTCCGCAAGGCCGCCGACGACCTGTTCACCGGCATCGACGAGTGGGCCGAGGAAGTCAACCGCAAGCTCGCCGTGGCCCGCGAGGCACTCGCCCAGGACGAGGCCATCCGCAAGCCGACACCCGCACCGACGCAGCTCGATACGGACAGCAAGCTGGAGAACCTCAACGATGCCGTCAGCCATGTCTCGGTCCGGTGGGACCGCGACGAGTGGGAGAGGGTGACCAGCGCACACCTCGCGGCCATCGTCGAGGCGGTCAACGCCCTGTCCGAGGATCTGGTGCAGCCGTGATCCAGGATCTCACCAAGCACTACGCCGTCGGCGACGTCGTCGCCTGCGAGCGCAACGGGCACTCACGGCTCAAGGCCGAAGTGGTCGAGCTGACCGACAAGTCCGTCACCTTCGAGCTGTCCGGCGGTATGCGGCTGCGCGCCGTCCGGTCACAAGCGTACGGCGACGGCCGGGTGGTCAAGCTGGCCCGGTCCATGGCCTACGAGTTCTGGCCGGTCAAGCACGCCAGCGGCCGCAAGATGATGGCCGAGCTCGACGCCAAGGCGGCGCAGTCGTGACC
This sequence comes from Agapornis swindernianus, assembly GCA_034783435.1. Lineage (NCBI taxonomy): Eukaryota > Metazoa > Chordata > Aves > Psittaciformes > Psittacidae > Agapornis > Agapornis swindernianus. The sequence goes on from JAVHNG010177540.1 coordinate 15,641, forward strand.
GCCCGCAAGCCGCGGGCGACCCCGGACGGTGTCGGCGCGAAGATCACCGCGGCCGCCGAGAAGGCATCGCAAGCGGCCGAGGAGTTCGCGGCCAGCCGCAAGGCAGCCACGACCTGCGCCAAGTGCGCGACCCCACCGGCACCGCCCGCGGGCCCCGGCGGCGTCAGCGGTGAGCAGCAGCTGGCCGAGTTCGGCAAGCGGGCGCACGCTCTGATCGATCACCTGTTCGACCGGCTGTCGCCGCCGATGACCGCCGCCGCAGAAACGCGGCCAGCCATCTTCGACGGCAAGCCCGGCAGCACCTGGCGTCACCGCATCAACGGCAAGACCTACACCCTGCTGGCCTCCCCGGCGGAAGGGCCCGAGCGCCGCATCCAGTCCACCCACCCCAGCGGCGACGTCACGACGATCCGCGAAGACCATCCGTACACGGCGGGCCTGGAGCTGCTCACGAAGGCACCGTCGAAGCCGCAGCCGCCCATCATGACGGCACCCATCGGGTCCGTCTGGACGGGCGCTGTCGGTGGCGATCCGCTGCAGGTCATGGTCGTCGAGGACAAGGACGGCGATCTCCGACGACCGGAGTGGATCAGAACCATCACGACCACAGGCCGCGAGCTGATGATCATCGGTGACGGGGCCATCGCCCCGGTCATGCAGCGGGTCGCCCAGCCGGTACCGGAACCGGCGGTCGAAACACCGGCCCGCACGGTGCTGTACGAGGCGCGGGTCAGCGAGACCAGCACCACCACGTACACCTTCTACGCGTCGGAGGACATCGACTTCTACTCGATGAAGCGCCGCGACGTGATGACCCGAGCGCAGCTCGATCCCATCGGTCAGGTCACCGAGAAGGGCACGCCGTGGCTGGTCGACGTGCAGCGGGTGCGGCCGTGATCGGCACCGAGCCGAACGAGAACGGCGTCGTCACGTTCACGGTCGAGGAAATCCGCGAGATGTTCTCGCTGGAGCGGATCACCCAGGAGCGGCCGGAGCTCCAGGCCGCGGTGATCGAGTACGACGAGGACATCAGCATCGCGTTCCATCTCCGGGACGACGGCATCCTCGTGATGATGGAGTTCGGGTACCACCACTTCCCGAAGCTCGTCCAGCACGACACCGGCGATGACGACGACCCCGGCGACCTGCTGCACGAGGTCTACTCCTACGTGCGACAGCGCGGCGGTCCGAAGATCAAGCGGATCGCGGGGATGGTCAGCAGAGCTTGATCCAGGACCGGCCTTCGGCGGTGACCACCGAGCCCTTGGGGTAGTCGACGGTCGGGTCGTAGGCGCCCTTCCAGGTACCGCGGGTCCGGGCGCGGCGAGTCACCAGGCCGTCGCCGCCGGGAGCTGCACCCCCGGTCTCGCTGCAGCCGCACGCGGCGATGGCGCGGCCACCACGGCCGGAGCAGCCGCACGCACCGCCCGGACGGCCACCCTGGAAGGACTGCCGGAAGAACGACAGCGGCGGGCGGGTAGCGGCGAACCGGACGACCATGGTGCCGGAGAGCACGGGATCCTCCAGCATCTCCTCGGTCCGGCCGGTCATGTCGTTGAACACCGTGGCGGTCACCCGGTAGCTTCCGACGCCCGCCCGCTCGCCACCGGCAGCCGCGGCGTCGTAGCGGGTCGGAGCCTGGGACATCAGCACCACGCCGGTGGCGGCCACCCAGTCGGCGGTCGCGGCGATGACCGGTACGGCCTCCAGGGACTCGGCCGCAGCGGCCATGTCGCCCTGGGCGTCGTACACCCGCAGAGTGTAGGACAGCACGGTCAGACCGACCACGCCGAAGTCAGCCTCGGGCACTGACAGCCGGAACGGCCGGTCCTCGTGCAGCACGAGCATCGAGTCCTGGAGGAGCACCATCGGGGCCCTGCTTTCTGGGTGTGTGAATTACTCGGTGGGCTCGGCTGCCTCGGCGGGCGCGGTGCCCGGCACGAAGTTCGAGCCCAAGGCGTTGCCGCCCGGGCTCGGGTCCGGCGCTGCCAGCACGCCGTCGGCCAGCGCGAAGTACGACCGGCCACCGTGCACCACGATATCGCCGACCTGCATCTGCTGACCCTCGGTCCATTCACCACGCACGAAGCCGCGCACGCGCACCACCGCTCTCTGTTCCAGGTCGGCCGCATCGGCCCACTGCATCTGCTCGCCCGGGTACAGGGTCATCGGGCCGTCGGCCACGACGATGCCGCCGAGCGAGATCCGGAAGACGCCCACCGCGGACGAGCCGGGCGCGCCGCCCGCGGGACCGGCGGCCAGGTAGAGCTGGGCCGTGACATCGCCGGGCAGCTCGATCCGGAACAGGTCGCCGCGCACCTCGCCCACCGACCAGCGGGCCCGCACCCCCGCAACGAGAAAGTCTGCAGCGAGGGGTGCGCTCTCCGGCGCGCCACCGAGCACGCGGAGCTCCTCCTCGTACGGAGTGCCCGCGGTCAGCGTGATCGGTAGGTACGCCGTCGCGTCGTCGGCGGACAGCGAGATCGTCCGCCAGCGCAGGCCGGTCCCCGCGCTCGCGGTCACAGCTTCACCAGCGCGGCGGTGAGGTGCATCCGGGCCCGGGTGAGGCGCAGGTGCGTGGCCCGGTTGGTGTTGAGCCGGAGCAAGGTGTCCAGCTCCTCGGCCGCCACTTCGATCGACTCGCGAATCGCGGCGGGATCGGCGACGTACAGCGGAGGGCGAGTGACGGGGTCGGCCATCCGCTCAGTCTAGGGCCCGACCTGCATTTACACACCCAGGCAGCGCGGCATTGTCGCACTGGCTTGCAACGACGGAGGGAGCGGTCTCAACTGGCGCTGGAGGGTTTGTGCTATGCATTTTAAATACGTCCTGAGCTGCGCAAACAGTGCTTGGTTGCCGGTTGGTTGATAGCACTGGATAGCACAAACCACCCGGGACAAGGCTTGCCCTTTGGGGACTTCAACTCGCCTTGCACTTGACTGAACTTGGCTTCCATGCGCTTGCCTGCGCGAGCCTTGTGCTCGCCATGTGCGAGGCCCCCACAGCTTGTGCTATGTGCCGTGCCCCGGGCTCTGGCAAGCAGCGGCGCCGTTAACACTAGCCCGAATGGGTGACGCAACAAACGGCGAACGGCGCCGGTGATGTACCTCGTCTGACCAGGCACGTCGCAACGGCGCCGCTGGCTATGTCACTGTGTGATTACTCTCCGCCGTCATTTACACAGGCGAAAAGCGAGCCCGCAGTGGGCAAACGAAAGCGGCCGGGCTTTCTTCTACAGAGCCCGGCCGCTGGACCTGCCCCGTGAGGTGACAGGCGTGGTGCAGGCCAACCGCGGGGTCCACGAGGGTGGGGCGCAGTCGGCGGAAAATGCTCGACCAGCGTCCCCATGGGGCTGCTCGCTGGCCAACTGACGGCGGACCGTCAGTGCACGGCGAGTCTACTCCAGGCCCTCGGCTTCGAGGTCTTCGAGCGAGACCGCGTCCACCAGCGAGCCTGAGAAGCGCTCAGAGCTCTCCAGGACGTACGGCGGATCCTCGGCCTCGACCACCTCGTGATCGGCCGGTGGCGGCGCTGTGAGGCGGGCGAACATGCGCTGGAACAACTCGCGGGCATCCGCACCCTCGTGCACCGTGATGTTGGCGTCGAGGGTTGAGGCGAGCTGCTTGGGTGTGCCCCCGGCGCGGTCCAGGATCTCGGTGGCCGCCTTGAGCCGCACGGCGGCGGGCACAGTCTCCTCGCTGCCTGGACCAACGAGAGCCCCCAAGAGCTCTGCTGCTTCGAGTTGCCGAGCCGAGAGCTCGTACTTGGCAGCCCGGGCCATCCGCGCGGCGTGGGCCGAGAGATCCAGCTCGTGGTCCTCGCAGTGCACGACGCAGTGACGGGAACCGCCGACCCGCGACAGGTTGCAGGTCGCGCCCGTGTGCCGGTCGACGTACGCGCACTTGTAGTGGGTCACGCCATCAGTGTACGTCGTGGGGGTGTGGTGCGCTGCGTGACATCACCATACCCGTGCTGAATCTTGGGAGACGGAGGATTTTGCAAGAACGACGCACATAACCCTCAAATCTATAGCAAGCGTCGTCGGACTGT
>JAVHNG010177550.1:0-38397 GCA_034783435.1 Agapornis swindernianus
TTAAACATACCTTTGTTTTTTAGATGAATTTTTTTTAAGAGTGTTTGTGTAATAAAAACTGCAGCGACGTATTCCACACCGCTTTTTTAACCCTCGATTTTTTCAGAAAATGAAAACCATTTTGGTGGAGCAAAATCGAGCTCACAGTCTTTTTTTTCAAATAAAGTCCGAAAAATGAGAGACATCCAATTTTGTAACGGTTTATATCTAAGTGTCTTTTTTGGTCCAATGACTGTGAGCACAAATCTGCTCCACCAAAACGAAATCACCAAACCAAAAAATTCGTGGTCCAAAAAAGCGGTATTTTAAACGTTTTTTCTAAACGTTGTTGAAACCGCTCAAAAAATTTTATAGCGACATTTGAGACGTCAGTTACTAAGGAATGTGAGAGCAAATCAACGTTTTGAAACACTTTTCAAAAAACGTTTCCAAACACGCTTTTTTCGGGGCCGATTTTTTTGGTTTGGTGATTTCGTTTTGGTGGAGCAGATTTGTGCTCACAGTCTTTGGAGCAAAAAAGACACTTAAAATATTTCATAGTCATCGGACTTTGGTCGGACTTTCATCGACGCGTGACTGTGAGCAAAAAGTTGCTCCACCAAACTGAAATCAGAAAGTCAAAAAAAGTGGACCTCAAAAAAGCGTATTCAGAAACGCTTTTTCTAAACGTTGTTGAAACCGCTCAAAAATTTTTACAGCGACATCTGAGATGTCAGTTGCTAAAGAATGTAAGAGCAAATCAACGTTTTGGAATACTTTAAAAAAACGTTTCTGAACACGCTTTTTTGAACCCCAAAAAATTTTGAAAATGAAATCCAGTTTGGTGGAGCAACTTTCGACTCACAGTCGTTGGAGCAAAAAAGAGACTTACAGTCATCGGACTTTCCGGACTTTCAATTTAAAAACGACTGTGAGCACAAATCTGCTCCACCAAAACGAAATCAGAAAGTCGAAAAATGTGGACCCCAAAAAAGCGTATTTGAAAACGTTTTTCTAAAAAAGCTTGAAAATTGCTGGAACGGTTTTTGAATACACAAGAACACTATAAAAAACAACTTTATTTTGCTAAAATACAAGCGAGAAATGTAATGTGAGAAGTTAAAGCATAATTGTTTTTCCAACTATCAAAATAATAAGTTAAATTGAATTGCATGCGTTGGTTCATTTTGTGTTGAATTTCTTTGGTTGGAAATTTGAACGGAGGAATGAATGGTTTATTTGATGCTGGATTGGATGGTTGTTGATTTTTACAAAAGCTGTAAATGGATTGAATTGTGAATAAATCAGATGCTTCTCGTTTTTCAAACAGATGTGATTTTGGATGATTAGCAAATCGATTGGTAAACATTTCTTGAATAAACAAAGTCATCCATTCGTTGTTGTTCTGATAAAAATGATCTTTATTTTGATAATAACAATTCGAAATCAACGTAAAACGAATATCATCAACCTTGAACATCCGAGCCAGCCAGTCTTTTTTAACAAAGTCATTACCGCACAAAATACACCATAACACAAACACTAAAGGTTGTTTGAAATGATTAATAATACTTGAATTCAATGATTTCATATCCACATACACATCGACATTGCGATTTTCCTGTTCGCCTTTTGAGTTTGTTTTTCGTTTACGACGATCAACGTACTTCCAATACAATTCATGAATAGGGTTTGTGACTGAGTTGAATACACAAACAATAATCGGCATGATATCAGCATCGCTTGTCAACACTGTGATTTGTCGATTGTGAAACAGACCAATCCAATAAACAATGGCTAGATCAGCTTCTCCTATATCGTGTTTAAGCTCAATATGTTGATTTGCTTGTTCATTCGTGAATATCCAAGGTCCCTGATCGTCGAAATCAAAAATAAACGTGCAACCCGGTGGTGTTAACTGTCTTTTTAATTCTTGAACAAAAAACTTGTACAAAATGGGTCTCACAGACCGTGTAAACATGATTTCGTCGCTTTGAAACTCTATTAATGGCGTGATTTTGCCTCTGGCATCCAAATGAAAAAACTCACTTGCATTGAATTGTTTTGTTTGACGTTTTGATTGAGCTTGAGCACGTTCTAATTGAATATCGCCTTTTTCAGCGGGAACATTGATTGGATTGTCACAAATTGCAATATACACCGTGGTTTTCTGATGCTGAAATGCATGCAATGCAGGTTTATAAAAGCAGTCAAAAAATTCGTACGCATTCATTTTGAGTTTGCCTTGTGTAGATCGACAATGCAATAATCGAGTTAATACATCATCAATCACAACATTGTTCGCAGAGTTTGGTTTGAAATATAAAAAACTGCTTTTCGCCAACGATTCACGTAACATCGTTCGAATTCCACAATCCAAACCCATTACGATGATTTCAATTGATTCAGAAGACGCAGATGAGTTGTGTCGAAAATTTAAATGGTCAACACTGATGAAATCGATATGTCAAGTGGATGATACGACGGAAAAGCATTTAAACTTTCTTGATCTAAATCAATGGTCGCATCACAATTACCAAAACCAAATTCTATACTGTCAATTAATGTGTTGTGTGCACAATTGCTTGAACTCGTCGAGTGTTTCCAAATGCAACATTCAATGCATGTTTGATATCGATACGCATTACACTACGTCATATTGTTTGTACACAGTGCATAAAATCGACTCAATCAGCTCGAAAGCAGTCGATATTGCACTGAGCATTCCCAACATCAATTTGAACGAACCCAATGACCTAGGACATGCTGAATTGATTCTTGAATCTCTGGAAATCTTATCTGCATTGCTTGGCGTGCTCAGATACTGCGAAACGGTTATTGAACCGCGGTCAAAATACGTTCGAGCAAAAATGGGAGACAAAATTCAAAAAATGTCCGAAACGCGTATTTTGGTCCGATTTTTACTGTGCTGGTTGCACGGTGAGCTTTTAATGTCCGAAAACCAGTCAAATTTCACAAAAGCACACTCCATACAAATTGCACAATTTTACAAAATTTGCGTACGCCTTTTTTCAGACAACAGTAGCATTTTTGATCATTATTCAAGTTTTCATAAAATTCATTCTCGAATTTTGCTTTATTTATTTCTCAACCAAGGCAAATACAATCATTTGATTGAATTCAATCCATCCATTGCGTGTAAAGCATACTGTTTAGCTGAACATTTCGGTTGGCGTCCTGATCAAGAAGTCATTCAACTCACTCAAGCACAAGATCAAACTGTACAAATCATTTCCAATCCAGATCTCGATCAATCGTTTCTAGAAGCTTTTCCGCCTTTCAGTGAACCCCAATCGTACTATCAATTAGGTCTATCACCTCTATCAATTTATCAATTCAAGTTAAAATGACTTCTTTTGCTGAACGTTGTAACAATCATTCTGCAACTTTTCTAGACGAATGTGTTGAAAATGAAAAAAACGATCAAGAACAAGTGCTGTTAAATCAAAAAAAGCAACAATTGTTTCCACGATCCAATCAAAAAGCAATTGTACCCATGGAAACATCATTTGATAGTATTAACGTCAATTCAAATGGTAAATTGACCGGTGTCAAACATCAAATCAAGGCTTCAAACAACACAAATCCTACAAAGAAAGCCAAGACTATTGTCGAGTCTTCCGAAGATGAAAATGATGAACATCAAGAAATTGTTATTCCAGCAAAGAAAACCAAGGTTAATCGACAAGCTCCGAAACCTGTTAATAATGACGAAGTGGATGCTGATCACATTGATATGACATCTGAAGTACTTCATTCGACACCTCAATCAACGAAACGTCCGGTTATTAATCAAGATCAACCGACTTCAGCGTCAAATTCTCAAAAACGTAAATCACTAGTTGTTCCAGATGCTGATGAGGAACCCGTTAGTTTGAAGCGTCCAAAAACTCCATCAAGCTCATCAAAACCAAAACGTATGTCTGCGGCTCATGACCAATTGATGTTACAAATGTTACAAGATTATCATGCAAAAATGCAAACAATGCAGCAAAATGAATCTGAACTAGATTACAAAGAGAAATTAACACAGTTCAAATCGAGTACTCTATCTTTCATTGACAAACAACAAAAGTCTTTACTAAATGATGTAAATCGTCATATGAACGCCATTGAACATGATATTCAAAATTATTTCAATGCTATCAAATATCATATCAATGATTAATTCGTGATCGCATTTTCAAACGCTCAGCTTCCGCCTGTTGCGTGTGTTTGTATTTTTCTTTATTTAGTTTGTCTGTGTAGTGTTGTTGAGTATATGTATTTATTCGTTTCAATCGTTGTAGTGGTTTTTTAACCAAATCAAATTGCGATAATGTTACAAACAAGTTTGCGAAATCGTGCGACTCCAGAATGATTGGACAATAATAATCACTGGATCCAATGGCTTGAACCAGTTGTTGCCGGTCCGATGAAATCATTGTAAATGTTGATTGCGGTTGTTTGTGATGTTGAGCATTGAGCTGCATTTCGAATGACGGTGTATTTGTATTTGGATCTTTGTAATGATGGTAGGAAGCAAACAATTGCAACTCTAAAATTTCATGCATAAATTTGATTTTAGACTTTGGTTTTTTGATTTGTGTTAAGGACGTTTGCATACATTCAAAGATTTGAGATAAACAAGCATCAAAATGAACGTTCCAAGCACTTTTTGCCATCTCCCACCCTTCCAAATGATTATTAACATCCCAATTGTCAGCACATTGAACATCCTGAAACGCAAAATCTGTTTCTTTTTGTAAGTTCAATAGAATCTTTTGATATTGTTTTTGATTGGGTTTGATTTCAACAATTAATTCACTGTCCGATCGAGAGTGTGTTGAAAAATCAATGATATGCATCCATGCATTACAATCGCATTGTTTATTGTTGACTGTTGAATAATTTTGCTCAAACTGATTCCAAAATGCATCGTGGCATACGTTCAAATTATCGTTGAATTCGTGCAGTGTTATTTGTATACGGTACAGCCGACCAAGAAAAAATTGAGCTATTGAGTGATTCAAATTAGGCATGTGAATATATGTTTCTGATATACTTTTGAATACAAAGCTTGGATACAATGCATTGGTACTTTCAAATATTGTTGTAAATTGACGTTCTAATGTTGTCCATTCGAGTTTGTTTTGTTTGCAAAACTCTGCCCACCACAAAGTAATGTCGTTGTTCATTTGATACAAAAGCGCGTGATTGTGTTGAATAGACGTGACAGATGTTTGAGATGTTTGCGAATTAAATTGAGACATTAACAAGTTTTGTTCAGCTTCTTGTTGAGCCTCAAAACACTGCTCAGCGTGTACCATACGCACTACCGGCTGAAACGAATTTGAGTCTTTGGGAATGTATATTTTAACATGTTTGACATCTTGTGTAGTAAATGGCAAATGACAAAAACAACAATTACAATCCTCCAAAGTGTCAGATTGATACTCGTGGATATTAAACACGTTCATTTTTTTTGATAACAAATATTGACTAAAAGAAACAGAGAAAAAAAAATTTTATGGCAAAAGTACAAAATCGGATAAAGATTCACGTTCACTTTCGTTGTCTACTGATTCGCAATCATCAAGTAAATCAATTTTTCTTCGTTTACGTGAATTGTGAATAGGAATAGAGTTTGATATAGGTTTTGTTTTGTTGTGATTTTGATAAGCTTGATTAAACTCAGAATTGTGTTTCCAAAAACGAAGTTCATCGATATTTTTCAAGCGACAAAACTGATGATTTGAGTTGCCTTGTTGTTTATACATTTGAAGTAACATGGATTGATACGTTGAATCAATGAGACAGTTCGGTTCACAGTACTGAATAGTAATAAAAAAAGATTCAAAGGATTGATTGTTGAGTGATATTTGATATGAGATTTTTTTGTTTTGTTCACGGTTTTGAATGTACTGCTCGGCTGTTTTTTGAAGAGTTTTAAAATCGTTGGATGTCCATTGAAACAATACAAGTGTTAGTTGAACAGATTTTAGTAACATTATAGAATGTGCTTTGTCAAATCCAGATGAGCTTTTACTCTTGATTGGCTGATAGTACGATTGAACATGACTTGTATTGAATTTAGGTGAAAAATAAAATGCATCCAGAGATGGAATATTTGACAAATTGAAAAAATGGTTCCAATCACTTCGCGAACACGCTACCCGCGGATACAAACACGCCATAAACGATAAAAACCACGATATTGAATAAAAATTGAGTTTGAGTGATCGAAAATTCAACGTCTTGACTAAAAACAAAACAATGTTTTGCTTGTCGTGCAAATCTAAAGGAATAAGATTTGAATCAATAGCTTCGCCTTGACAAATAATACGATGTTCATTGCATAACTGACTATATGTATCAAATAAATACTTTTGAGCGCGTTCAGCGGTGTTATGGTTGTGTACAAACGCTTTGACATCCCCGTGTTGAGTGATTTCTTGATGATACGGTGATTTGATTGTTGTTTTCAAGAATTTGATCGCTTGAGCGGTTGTATAAACTTGACAATTTTCCAATAACAAATACGTCCAGCACAGTTCAACAAAATTACCATAATGCCGCTGAATGAATAGAAATTTGTTTTTTGAACATAAATAATCATAATTGTTGTCAAACTGATCGATAATAATGTCTTTTGGCCGTTCAATATCGAGAATAGGTGGTGTTGAGAATAATAATGTTGCTAAATTGTACAAATGAATGTGATTGAATTGATTTGGATTATGTGTTAAAACGGATGTTGAGCGTGTCAAATAACTCATGATTAATGTAACACTCAATTGACTCATTCGTTGAGCATTCAATGTTTGTCGATCCACACTGTCTACATGTTCTTTCATGATATCAGCATATCCAAAATCCAAACTGTCCAAAAACAATAAAAACAAGCTATAATGATCCATAAATATACGAGAATGTGTTTGTTGTTGACAAAAAAATAAACTCAATGAATATACATTGTTGAAATACCATAAAGCTTTAGGCATAATACAAACCACTTGACTTGAATAATGATCATTGCATGCAATATCATATATTTTCATTTGTGATTTAAAGTGATTGAGTTGTAAGATTTCACATAATTGTACTAATAAAGATTCAATAACATATGCTTTTGATCCACGAATTGATAAAATCATATTTCCGTCCTCTAAATGACCGTGTTCGTGATTCACAATGTTATTACGATGAGCAAGTTCTTTTTGTTCAAACCATGAGTGCAATTGCGATAAAACAACTACTTCAGCTTCTTCAATTAAAATAGATCGTAATTGTCCATAATTGAATTCGTAACAAGCATAAGCATTCATTTCATACTTGAAAGCACGATTTTCAAGACATAACGTATAAATTTCTTTGGTTCGAAAAGTTTCCATAGACGATCGTAGGTGTAAGACTGGTAGTTTATTATCGAGAATAGACGATTTACGTTCGATTGTTGCAATGCCTTGATGTTTCATTTCTGGATTGCTGTAAATGTATTGATTGACTAAAAACATGTATGATTTGCATTTTTGAAGAATTTCATAATGACTTGGAATAATTGTGAGCATGCTTTGTTCCAAATGCGGAAACGATTGTAGATAACCTGCTTCATAGTTTTGTTGCAAATCCAAATCACATCCTTTTGATGAATATTGAATCAGAGCACGCAATAATCCCATTTTTTCATAGTGTGGAAGAAATTTGTTGAGTTGAAAATGAGCATGCGCAAATATATAAAATGTAGCCCATCGAAGTTTTTGTTCGAGATCAATTGGAGCAGGTTTGGATTCAAAACCACATTGTTGTTCGTATTCAAATTGACTCCAGTCCAATAATCCATAATAAAAGTCAACAGGAATATTTGAATTGTCAGTAACCTTACGAATAAATTTACATCGACTTCCATTCATTGTGATTCCACATTGTTCTATAATGGTAATTAATCGGCCTGGAAAAGCTGAGATATTATTTGCTAGTTTATTCAATGATGGACACAAGAAACAAGTCAATAAAATGATGATGAACTTTTCAACATAGTTTAGATAAAACACTTGAGTCTTTTCTTTATTCAGAATAATTTGACAATCGTTAACTTCTGTAAAAATATGACTTTTATGGCTGAAATACATGAGATAATGATTGAATAAATTATACATTGGTTTACAAGAATGATGAATACTTAATGGTTTAATCATTTGTTGATGCAAAAATTCATCATTGTGGCCATAAAACGATATCTGACGCTTCATAAAAATGTCTCGAAGTGATGTTGTTGTAATGACTTGATCACTTATGCATGATCGATAAGATTGAATTGGTTGTTGGATATCGATTAAATGAATATGATGCGCTAGCCAGCTATTTGCATATCGCAAATCGTTTTGATCTGGCATGTTCGTTTCAAATCAATTCACTAATTCTTAAAGCTATAATGCAAAATATGAATCAATAATGAATTGCATCGTTTATGAATTTAATTTTGTTGAGAAAGAAAAAAAAGTAAAAAGTTTTTTTTTTAAAAAATCCAAAGATTAAAAATGCGAAAAAAAACCGGGAAAATTCAAAAAAAAAGAAGCGGGAAAGGTTACAAAAACGGTTCAAAACGTTTCATCAGCCATATTATTCACAGCAATGACATAATTTGTTTTCTCTTGCTCACTGGAAAATGTTAAAAGTTCGTTATTGAAAATATTGACGGATTCTTCAATTTGCTCAGCCATCAAATCTCCAAGCATTTGACAAATACAATTAGTAACACGTGAAATATTTGCAGCATCAATTTTTTGATTGGATTGTTTTAGGTATTCATAGACCGTTGTGAATATTGTTACAGTACGAATATTGTCTTTTACGTCGTCTTGGTCAAAATTGACTTCTTGTCGTTCATACATCAATTTCATTGCAAGTTGAAGTAAGATGCGTGCTTCGTCTCGCTCGGATGTTGAGTCATTGTTTTCGCTAGACGATGCGTTTTGAGTTGATCGAACAACATTTGAGGACTTGTGCGACATGCTTGTTGATTGAAAGGATATCCTTGTTTGTGTAATGCGTAAGTGACAGCTTCAGAACAAAAAGCGCTTTTGATTTGATCAGGCGTTTGATTGTATTGAATTCCAGAATTTGAAGGCAGAACAAAGTTTAAATAACCCTTATAATTCATTTGCTTGTCCACGAGTGAATCAAAAAAGTCCACAAATTGGTTGAACTGTTTGAGCGGTATTTCAATAAAAATCCACCGACCGCATCGATGGTCTCGGTGTTTTCGATCGTCCAATAAACGCTGCCACTTTTGCGCCAGTGAAACAAACCAGGAGATATAATGGTGCGACAAACGTGATTGAGCGTTGTGGCAATACGGGCAGCGTTGTTTTAAACATTTGAGCTCAACAATGGGTTCAACGTGGACTAAAGTCTGTGGATTCAATGCGTTGGGCAACAATCGCGTTAAAATGCTCTGAGAGCTAAAAAAATTGCCATACTTGAATGCCAAATAAACTTTACTCATGTTACCGATAAATCTTCAATAAGCACTTGATTGTTCTGCACATCCGCTGCAACTTCACAGTACAGCTTTGAGAATCCCGTGGGTCGAATAGGAACAACTTGGTTGGTGATTTTATCTTTATATACAAACGTTCGTGATCCATCGCAAAGGATAGACAAATTTTTATAAAGTTCTTGAGTGTGATAGAAGATTTTATCGAGCAATTGACGATTGGATATCAATACTTTGCACTCGTTTTGACTCAAAAGTGTGTGTGTAACGTGTTTGGATTGTTGAGCGTATTTTGAGCAATTGAGAGAATGTTGACGCACAGTTTGATGAGTAATGATTTGACTACACCCAAAAGGGCAATTGAAAGTAGTCTCATGTTGAAAATGATGATTGAGTTGATCGAAAGAGCCTTGCTTTTTGCACAAGGTACATTGCATGGGTAATGCATTCAAAATATCCAAAACAGCATTTGGTGGTCGGCAAACATTGATTCGCATATCTTGACGGCAGTTGGGACATGGATTGCATCGATTGTAGTCAATTGTTGGGTCGTAAATGAATGGATTCAGCCATTTGGAATAGCACAAATGACACATCATAATGCCGCATTGTCGATGCTGTATTGGATCGATTAAGATATCATGACAAATGACACATTGGAAATTTTCTTTAATCAGATGGATTGCGATGTCGTTGTGATGTTTTGGAATTAAATACTCAAATGAACACTTGTTACGATCGTCCGTAAAACACTTGGAACTACACATGAGTGGCTTTGAGTTTTGCCAAACGAGATCGTAAATCTTCTTCTTTCAAATTCTTTGATTGCTGAGTTATGTTTGTATTTAATGTAACGGACGGTTGTAACGAACTTAAAAACGTTTCGGTTTTTTCTTCCAGTGATTGATTTGGAATATCTGAAATCGATGTTGTGCACGCTTGATCCAATTGAGTCATTAATTGGTCAATCGATAAGTCCGAATCAGAATAATTAGCGTTATATTGAATATCTTGAATAATATCTTGTAAAATATCTTTGATATCTTTACTGGATTTAGAAACTTGAACTTTACGTTCAATGTGTCGTAAAGATTGGATTATTTTGCGCTCCTCTTCGTACTCTTGCCAACTTTCACAATACTGTCGTGCTTGATCACGCGCTTCAACTTGATCGCCTTTCAAAACGGCTTGTCGCGCTTTTTCAGACGCTTGCTGTGCATTATATTTAGCTTTGTTGGCTTGACTTTCAAATTGAATACGATTGGTTTTTAATCGAATGGTTATTGCTAGGTAATCTGGTTCGCCATTAAACCATCGTCCTAATGATTGAAACATTTAAACTTTCACACTCCAGTCGACGAATCTTGATTTGCAGCCGTTGACGACTCTGTAGAACTACTAGATGATATTTGATCGGGACCAGTTGACGATTGCGTAGAAGAACTGCTTAGATTTTGATCAGAGCCAGTTGACGATTGGGTAGATAATATTGAACTTGATGCCGACAAAGACAGTTCTGTATTGGATAAACCTGTAGATGAACTACTAGAGCCAAAGCAAGTGCATGCAGTTTCATAAAAATCCGTGTATCCAGAAGTGCAGTTACAAGTATCTAGCATAAATTGCAATTCAAATTGGCCCATGCACATACGATTTTGATTTGAAAATGCATCAAATGTGTTTGGATCGGTTCTTGACACGTTCAAATAGTAGTTGGTGGAATATTGATAGTTTGAAACGCTCGGACTTGATTGAGTTGCAATAAGTTGTTGGTTGGAGTCAAAAAGTTGAAAGTTGAAATATCCTAAATCTGATGCTTGAATGAATGCATTGAGTGACGTTGCATTTTGATTGTAAGGTACTACGCATTTGTTGATAATATACACTTGTTTTGCGGCTGGATTATATTGATCGAGATTAATCGGGTATTGGAAACTAACATTACACGAAGCGGGATTGAATTGAATGTTTGACAAATCGCAGTAAGCATCGTAACTTGTTATATTCGCTGTAGCGGCTGAATAAGCCGTTGATGACATGGATTGCGATGAATATACATTTGATCCAGTCGAGCTTGAGCTAGATGATGAAGAAGAAGCGAAAGTGTTTGTTGATTCGCCATAGTATGGATAATAATAAAAGTTATAGTTTGGATCGTAGAGTTGTAATTGACTGGGTGGTCGGTTGTAAGGCTGAAAGGGTTCAGAATATGATATTGCTACGATCAATAAAATCCAAAAGAAAAACACAGTCAATAAAATACAGTTGACACTGCTAGTAGAACTATCGATGGCGTTGTCGGCGTATTCTGAAACATTTTCACGGGTGCTGAGCGGAGCGTTGGTTTGAACTTGTTTAACGAGCGTTTGGCGGTGCGTGCGGTGATACATCATCGTCTAAGCTGAACGGTGATCTGACCAAGTTCGTAAAAGTCGCGTTTCCAAGCGTCGTTATCGCTTTCTGGATACATACAATTACGCGCTTTGGTTCTAAACGGCTCGTTGGAATTTTTGTCTTCTTGATAAATGTATTGCACAATACCAATAAAAATTGAATGACCAAAAAAACCTTCTTTTATAAAATTTCCTCCAAAATCGATTTCTGAATCTTCACTGAACAGCATACCACTTGGAGGTTGGTGATCACTTGAAATGTATGGAATGAATTGCCAATAAAAATCTTCGTGCGTTGCATTTTTCTTGTTTAATCTTACTTGATCGTTACGACCTCGTTTCTGACCACTTATATTTAAACTTTCGGATCGTGGTAATCGTACTAATATTAAATACAAATGATCGCCTTCACGTACCGATGCTTTTTGTGAGTGTAACGCTCGACACGCAGTCCAGATGTTTGGAATTCGCACTTCACCGGCAATTTGAAATCCTTGATTACGTACTTCGGGTTTCACTGTTTTTGGATAATCGTCGTTCAAATGCACTCCAACGTATTTCCACGTATTCAAAAACTTGTTTGGATGGTGATAATCAAATTGCTTGAAAAAGCTTTCGTCGTACTTCAATCGATAATTCAATTTATTGACCGAGATACATTGTTGTTTGACATTGTGTTTGGACACGCCTTGAGTGTCGCTCAGAAAACATAACGTAAATTCGCCATAATCATCAATCTTAGATCGTCGAGCATCAATTGCGTATGCATAAGCGCATTTCGCATTGGTTTGGCCGTTAGTATTGTTACCTACCTTATTGTTGATCTGAGGCAGTGAAGTTTTTGCTGTGCTTGGAACGGATATCGCATTTGCGCCTTCTGCACCGGTTGGATAAACTTCGCGAGAAAAATCAGGAATATTTGTTTTTGGTCGCAGTTTCGAACCATAATTGGTCTGATCGGCGGTGCCAATGAACGATGGCATTTTGATTGTTTGTTTTGCTTGGGGTTGTAACAAAATAAGAAAAAAAAATTTTGTGCTGTTGTGTTTTGTTTGCTTTTATTTATACGTTGAACAAATGTTTTGCAAAGTGTGACTTTTAATTTAAATTGCTAAATATTCATTTGATTGTTCGAGAAATTGATTGCGCGCTTGATTTGTGTTGGACGATGCGTTGAATGAATGCGCTCGACTTTGCATATCACGAATATATGGAAATACCACATAGTGAATTGTTGAGGATAAAGATTGCGTACGTTGAGGTTGATTGGATTCAAATTGTTGCATGTACGATTGGAAGCGATGATCGGATGGATACAATTGTTGTAAATCACAAAATGCAAGGGCCAACACTTTGGGAAAAAATTGATAATGATAAGCGCTACTGAATTCAATGTGTTGTAGACAATTTTGAAAGATTAAATTAAACGATTGATTGGTGTGATTGATTTGATTTTCAATGTAATAAATGATTTTTTGAAATGTTTCACGTTGGTGTTGTTCGACAAAAAAATCTGAGTGCTGACAAAAATTGGATCGGTAGTATTGGTTGACTTTTTTCAATAAATCAAGCGTTGGATCGCCTTGTGAATAATTGAATCGTCGATGTAAATAATTTACCATATACAAACACGATTCTATTTGAACTTTGATCAACTCATCGTGAGGCGGTTCTTGAATGTTTTCAAGTTCAAAACAAAATTTTGGATTTGATAAAATAGTGATAAAATTATTGAACATCTTTTCGATCATTGAATACTTGCCAAACAATGAATACATCACTCTCCAAGCATTACTTTGTTCCTGACGAATATAATGAGGTTGAAACATGTATGTTTTGAATTGAATTAATTTTGCATAATTGATTCCGTATTCTTGACATTCTTCTTGGATCATGACATCATCATCTGGAATGTGTTCTACAGTTTCATTTGGTTTCAAATTCATCCATTTGAGCCATACTTTTTCACTGTACGTTCTAAACTCTTTCGATTGATGATGCAAAGCAAACATTGGATTGAGAATTGAACTCATATGTTTGAAATTCAATTGTTTTAAAACATAAATAAAATCATGAGCAGTGAGTTGTCCTAACGTGCGATCTTTCAGATATTCAAACATCGATTTGACAGCAAGTACTTCTGAGTGTAAATATTCAACCATTTGATAATAAACATTGCATAACAGTGGTTTTGAGCATTTCAACATTTGTACACCGTGTTCTATAAACTGTCGAATGAATGCAATTTGCGAATGTGGTTCAACAGTTAAATCGATTGGTGATTGATTGCAATTACACATAATCTCTCCAACGTATTGTGGCAAATAACGTAAATTAGTTTCAGAGAATGTTGGATATTGTAACAATTTGTACTTGGTTGGAATCCAAATGTGATGATCATACATCAAATAAGCATATCGTAGTCGAACCGCGTCCATTTGAAAAACTTCCCAAAATCGAATATTGTTTACATTGACTTGTGTCTTTAATTTTTTATTAATACTTTTCATCACCTTTTCAACCATAGCAAAATCTGCTACACGAGCAAATTCCATTAATACATGAATCCAATAATGCATTGATTCGTCTTTTGTCCATGGATACGATAGTTCATTTGGATTGTATTGTCGATCCGTGATTGGTTGATCAAACTGAAAAAAGAAATGACTGAAATATTCTGGTATTTGTAATTGTATTTTTTGAATTTGACTTGTAGCGCGATTTTCAGCATTTTCGAGCTGTTCTAGATTTTGTAAGGGAAAACGACCTTCTAAACTAACCACACGATAACCGTAAATCAATTGCAAAGTATTGACTTTTGGTGTTTTTTCTTTACCCAATGCTGAATCATCTCCAGTGTCTGTTAAACTAGCCGAATCATTGATTTGAGTGGTAAATCCTTTAATGACTAAATTAGCAAATCGACACGATCGAAACAAGTTGTAACGTGATTTATGGATTTTATCCTTGACATATTGAGCAATAGAATGGTTTGAGTGATTGAAAGATAGATGTTTGATTTGATTGATTTCATGAATAGATTCTTGACGATAAAAATCTTGTTGATCTTGAACGATAAAACTTTCACACAATGGCAACAATACTCGATATACCGAACAAATAAAGACTGTAAAGTCGTGTGTTTGAGCTTTTTCACAAATGTTTTCAGCTGTTAAATCAATGAACTTTTCATTGTTTTTCATATCCCAACGTGAAAAGAATGCAAAAATCCATGGTGGTTTAGATGCATCGACTACACCGGTTTTTAAATCACCCACAAATCGAGCATACTGATTTCTTGAAATTAAATAGAATTGAAGAGCCACCATACATATCCAATGCATGATTAATTTGTTGTGATCCGAATCGATTTTTGCTGGAACTTGCCATACTAATCGTAATAATGGTCGAATGGCATTTTTGGAATGCCCAAATAACGGTAATTTAAAATAAGCATCCACATCATTTTGAAGAATTGTTTTGACATAATCATTAGACAAACCTTGAGTTGAATATCCTTTAATCAGATTTAACCAGTATTTTGATAAGCTAGCGCGTTCATTTGTGCACGACAAGTAAGCTGAGTCGATCAATGTTTTGAATTCGATCTCTTGAATGATAACATGAAGTGAATAATCGTAGACTGGATCGTGAATGTCTTTTGCACTTGCATGGCAGAAAAATGCATTGGATTTGGTGAATCGGTTGACAATATAAGCATCTGAAGCTGGAACAAGATTGTTCAGTCGTTCATAGGGTCGATTAGAAGTCATTTTGGTGAATTTGATTAATATTGAAATTGTTAATTATGAGAGAATGAATGGTAAACATCAATAAATCAATTAAAAAGACAAGAACGAAAAAAATCAATAAAGAGGGAAACAAATTTCGCTATTTTTTTTGGGAGACGATGTTTGAAAAAACAAAGCGAGACAATCGTTTCTGGATACACTGGTGCGCGCGGTTTTTCTCGAACGTTCAAAGTCCGCTAACTGACAAGGCGTCGGTGAAATTTCGGACCACACAAAAAATGCAATAATGCGCACGCAAACGTTTGCAAAAACACTGCTGTGCAGAAAAAAAAACAAAAACTTGTTTCATTATTCATTCATAATTTCAATAATTCATAATTCATATTTTCTTTTACTTCTAAATTGTTTTTCTTTGCTGTACATCATTCAAAACTCATTTCAAATTGTTTTTTTTTGGATTTACATCAATCAACGAAAATGGTTGCTACTCGTTCATCGAAGCCAGATCTAATTTTTGCAGACATTCCTGTCGTAGCAATCAACAACAAAACGAATCATTCGTCCAATTCAACTAGGAAATCTTCATTGGTTCAAAAATCAACTGATGATGTCAATGATGATGAAGAAGAAGAATATTGGGGAACTGCTGAAGGTGATTACGAGTCGAATGTTGAAACCAATGATCAACCTACTGTTTCACAGTCCAAACAAGATCAGTCAACTGATTTAAACAACAATAATCAACATTCAAACGGCAAACAAATTGCTTCAATTGAAGTTGATTCAACAAACAACATTGCATCAGTTCAATCTTCTTCAACAAAACAATCAGAATCACCACAAACACAAGTTCAAGTTGATCAAGACAAACAAACACCAGCATCACAAACAGCAATTAAAGACGATCAACCTAAACAACCAGAAACGTCGTCAACTTCAATTCAAGTGCAGCAATCACAACAAGCATCAAGTGCAGTTGATCAGTCAAAACCACATAAACCACCTAATCAAGATCAAATTACTGCACAACAAGTTCTTCAAGCAGCCAAAAGTGCATCTGTCTCAAGTTTGTCAACGATGCAAGAACATTTGGTCAACGAGCTTGCTTCTATTGCAACAAAAGAATCACAACGAGTAACTAGTCAGTTAAACAATAATTCAAAAAGATTCAATCGAGTTTTAAACAACGTTCAACAATTTTTAGCTGGTTCACCAGACAAAACAATTAGTGTCAATCGCAATTGCAGTAGCGTCAAAAATTATGTGGATGATTTATCTGATGACGATAAAGATGATTCTAGTGCTTACGAAGATGATAGTGATGATGTTGATGAAGATGATGATGATGAAAAACAACATTCACCAATTCCACAACGTCGTGCTGCCGTAAACAACACTAGCAATCAACGCATGTTAAAAGTTTCAGATGTTGATGAACATGGAGATATTCTTGCAATTAAAACCAATATTGACACACAACACTGTTGTCCAGTATCAATGCAAATCTTGTATCAATCTCAGGCTTCATTTACAATGGTTCATGCTCAAAACAAACACGATAGTATTTATTCAAGTGATAAATCAGATTTACAAAGTTATCACAACAAAACCGATATCGCATTGCATATCATTCAGCGAGATTATCAAAAGCATGAGTATGCTGTTATCATGATCACGTCGTTGCAGTGTGTTGAAAATTATGAACAAGGTCGAGTCAGCAGTGCGCCAACAAGTGAATCGAGAGAATTGGTTTTATGGCAACCGAATCAAGTCAATTATAATCGTAGAGAATTGTGGGATGCTTGTTGTATGGCTATGTTGGCTCTCAATTTACCAACGTTGTGGATTGATTTGATCAAATACTCGACAATTTTTTACAACAAACAAAGTTTTGGTTTGTTTTATTATGATAAAACTAAACGTTCTAAAGATCAAGTCAGAGTCAAATCAAATTGCACTCAAATCGAAGATTACGGCACGATGGAAGTCTATGCTCATGTTCCAATGATACGCAAAGTGATTCGTCCAAATATTTTCAATCAAGCTCAAGCTGTAAATCCACAAGAATTGTCTATTGGCGATAATCCAATCAGTCTTTGGTCTTTGTTTTTAAACAATGAAACCACTTGTTATTTTCCAATAGATGGAAATTGGTTTAATCTAGAACAATCGAATCGTATTCACATCCCACCGCGTTTCTACGATCGTTCTGCAGATTTTCCGTACGTCAGTTGTTTTAAGTTTTACCCTGGTTATTTTGCTGTTCATATTTGTCGAGAACCACGTCAACGTTTATTTTTACCCAGTATTAAAATCACGCTGAGAAAGGACAAAGCTAAATCAAACATCAAACAAGTTACCAAACAAAAATCAAATCATGTCAAAAAGTTACGTCCATTCAGTGCAAAGTTTATGTTTGATTCAAATTATCAAAGTTTTTTTCAAGCTATTGTTGCAGGTCTCAAATATCTACATTCTCATTCTTAGTCTTTTGTTTTCTTGTGTCTGTGTTAGCAAATAAATGTTTTCTTCTCATTGTATGTGAGCGACGTTTGTAAAAACACCATCGACGTATTCCACAACGCTTTTTTGGACCTCGATTTTTTTGGTTTGGCGATTCCAGTTTGGTGGAGCAGATTTGTGCTCACAGTCGTTGGAGCAAAAAAGACACTTAGAGTCACCGGACTTTGGTCGGACTTTCATCGACGCGTGACTGTGAGTCGAAAGTTGCTCCACCAAACTGGATTTCATTTTCCAAAAATTTCGGGGTCCAAAAAAGCGTATTCGGAAACGTTTTTCTCAGATGTTGTTCAAACACGCTGAAAATTTTTATAGCGACATCTGAGACCAGAGTTACTAAACAATGTGAGAACAAATAATTGTTTTGAATCACTTCGAAAAAAACGTTTAAAATACCGCTTTTTTGGGATCCGATTTTTTTGGTTTGGTGATTTCATTTTGGTGGAGCAGTTTTGTGCTCACAGTCATTGGAGCAAAAAAGACGCTTAGAGTGTCTCCCATTTCGGAGTTTTATTGACGAGTGACTGTGAGCTCGATTTTGCTCCACCAAAACGAAATCAAACAATACAAAAAATCGGGCGTAAAAAAAGCGTTGTAGAATACGTCGATACAAAAAAAAATGCGTGAATGAGAGACAAAAATAAAAAATGTTTGAAACTATTCGAGACAATATTCAAAATTATTTTAAATTAACAACAACAACTCTGAATAAAATGAATAGCTTTCATTCAGATTTGACATATACAAAATATACCTCTCAAAAGTTTGAAGGCAAAAATCAAGAGCTTTTTAATAAGTATGTGGACCATGTCAAAAACTCATTTGTTAAAAAAGATATTGAAAAAACGCTTAAAAAACAAAAGCTAAACTCGTCTATCAATAATTTAGCATGTACAATACTTTACAACTTTCCACAACCGTTGCCAGCAATCACAATTCCATACGATAATTTAAGAGAATATTATAGATCCGTGTATGTTTTACGCAAAGGTTTCTGGTCCAATCTAATTATTGCTGAATCATTAAACGTCAATACACCCATTCATTGTGTTGTTAAAGTTCATGTTCCGAAAAAAGTCTTACGCATATTCAATAAAAATGTTTTACACGTGTGTGATGCAGTTGCAAAATTGGTGGAGTCGAGTGTGTCATTTTTAACTGCGTCATCTCAAGCGTTCAGACCTTTGCTGAACATTCCAAACGACTTGAAATGTTTGTATTATGCTAATTGTGTGGATCAAGAAGACAATGTGAACCATCAAGATGATTATTATATTGAAATTCATTTTCCAAAATTAGGTTTTACATCGCCTGATCAAAATATATACTTTCAACGATTGCTGGCCTGGCAAGCGTTGCATAAACAATACACATTCACTTTCAAAAATGATATTTTTCCATTGTTTTTATTCGGCACTCACTTTATCAAAGTCAATGTCAATGACCAGCTCACTTTTTTACCATATCTGGCAAATAAACGCAAACATCAATCTGTACTGCTCAGTAATGATCAAACCATCATCAATCACGTGTCTCAAAGATTGTTACAAGGTAAATTGAAACTAACCGCATCTCTTGATACATCACTTGAATCCAATGAAATGAATGCTTTTTTATTACCGTTTATTTTGTCATATATTGATTCAAAAACACTGTACACACTCAATTTCACTCAAGACATTGAAGAAGACATTCAAAAAAGTATAAAGTTTTCTGTGCGTCAATCAAAACCTTTTTTGGATAACTTACCACGCAATAACTTTGAAGGTTTTTTTAAAGATCATGTGGAATCTGCTGATGTGCAACAAGCAATTGAACAATATCAATCCAATAAAACACAGCGTGTTGCTACTATTGATTCGAATGTAATTGCTGTACCTGGCTTGACTCGTGATCAAGTGTTGGATTTACTAGAAACGTTTGACGACACCACGAATCAGTCCAAAGTTTTCAGTGATCAAGCAAATATTGTTCCTGAATTTGATGTATACGATGTTTCAGTTGTTCAAAATCGTTTACCTAACTCCAGTGATATTGTTTGGAATTCGTATACGCGATTGTATGCTCAAACGGAATTCGGAGGTGATTGGAATTTATTTGACGATCAAATTATTCATTTGTCTGCTGACAATATCCAAACATTACAAACCAATCCAGCATTCAACCAACAACTCAATGACGATCCAAATGTATTTGCACGAAAACGTGCTGGAATGATTCAATACCAAGAACGCGCGAAGCGTATTCGAATTGATCAAAATAACCAAAATCAACAGAATTCAGTTGAAGATAATGATAATGATGAACAAGTTTTGTAATGACCAAAAACAATGACACAACCTAAAGTGTTAAACCGTCGTCGCGTCACTGCGCTAAATTGCAATTTGACAAGTTATACTCGGCGTATTGTTACGATTATTTTTATTATAGACGGTCAAAGAATGCGATATACGTTTGACGTGCCAGTGGTTGTTCGCCAACATGTGGATCAACGTTAAATGTTGCATAGACGACAAACCACCGACTATTGTTTCGCATCACTCTAACGAATTTAATGCGTTATGCTATGCAGTTCAAAAATCAAAAGAATTCACGCGACAAACCATTCAAACACTTGGATATGTGCCAATACAATGCATTCAACGATTTACAACAATTGACAATAATCTAGAACTTGATTTAAAAACACGACTACAACGATACAATTACGAAAACAAAAAATTATGTCAAATGTACACTATATCTTGCAAACAATTTTTTGTCAATGACACGCTAGCGCCTTCTCGATCGTTTTAAATTTTGTTTACTGATTTGAGCACGTTGATTGCGTGTTTGAAACGCAAGTTTGTTGGTAATGCGTTGATTCGATTCAGCAATGATCTGATCAATGATTTGCTTTTTGTTGAACTCTGGATTATTTTTAATAATTGTCGATATGTGATGTTTGTAGAATTTTGGCACATGATGTTTGCATAGAATAATGTCTTTTTCATACATGTACATGTTGGATCGTTTGTCCATCACGCAATTGTCAAGGTCGCATTGAATATAATCGTTTTTGTCGTCATTTGATTTGAAATTGTATTCTTTGAATTTTTTTTCGAGCTTTTGACGAGTCGATAGAGTCAGTGGATACTGTTTTTGGCAGTCTTTGCATAAAATACCATGATCGTTGACAACCGTGTGTTCGTCGTCAATGACCATGGGCGAAGCGCAACCTGGTTGTCCACACATCATAATCATTTTATTATTGAATAGAATTGTTTGTCCAAATATTGGTATTTGCGTCAACGGTTGCAAATCACATTTACCGCGGTTATTTGAACGTCTGCGTTTGCAGTAAATTTGATCGTCGCAGTAATTCAACACAACGTCTCTCAATCCGAATTTATACTCGCGTTTATAGACCGTTACGTGATCGCGCAGCAAGCTGTAGATTGTGCCGCATACCTTACAAAACACAAAATTCAATAAATTCGTCAACACTTGATTTGGTGTTTGATATTCAGGGTACTTTGTCATAACAGCATTGAGTTGATTTTGCGTTTGTTCACTAGTTAACGGAAGAATTGAGAAGTGTTTTTGAGTTGTACGAACAATTTCTGAGATAATTTGAAGCAAATTATATGCATGTGGACAGAATTGACGCAATTGAAATAGTTTTTTACGTATTTGTTCGGTTGATGCATAATTGAATGTGTACTGTTCGATTTGCTGTTCAATAAACTGCGTTTCGCGCTTTTGGATGCCAAACAAATGCAAGAATGGGATCATATTGCGCACAATATGAATGTTAAACGGATCAACGGCGAGCACGAGCTGTTTCAGCGCTTTGAATTGAGCAGGAGTAATGAATTGATGAATATTGTCAATATCGGACACTCCCGAATCCACCAACAATTCTTGTTTGTCCATATGAATATCGTCATCGAGTTCGTCGCCGTATAAATCATCATCGTCAATGTAATCGTCGGAGCGTGGCAACGAAGAATTTGGAATTGTAATCAAAGATTTGTTTTTGCGACATGAAAACAAGAATTGATGAAATGGAATATTTGGACGTCGGTACGATATTTGAAGCACTGCAACATGTGAGTTTGCTAAAAGTCGATTGAAATCATAACACACTTGATTCAAATAATTGATATTTGTCAAATGCATTAAACTGAGCGATAATAACGAATTTGGAAATTTCAGCGTTTGTTGGATGTAGTTGCGAATGCAGTATAAATTCGTTGTCACAACGGAACAAAACTTTGGATACTGCAGCAGCGTATATAATCGTCGTTTGAGCACGGGTTCAAAGTTGATACACGCAATGATGAAATCACGAATGCAATTGATCACAAGTAAATGGCAGTGTGCAATCATTTGACGAAACCAGAAACACGATTTTGTATTGAATTGAAGTTGATGAATTAATGTTTTACGTGGTAGTCCTTGTAGTCGGTGTGTGTTTTCAACATGTTGAAAATTACCCAATAAACAACATAAAAAAATTTCCTGTAATTGTCGCATGATCAATACACCTTCTTTTGAGTTGTCGAACTCTTTGTTTTTGAATGCATTGTTTTTCATTAAATCCATTATATCAGCATCTTTGATTTCACCACAACATTTATCAATGACCGCCCATAATTTTCGCGCTTGACAACGACTTGGAATCGCTTTTGAAATAATGTGTGCAATCGGTTTTTTAACCGTTGCCAACGCTGAAAAATAACTTGCGTCAATTACACGTTTCTCTGGGCATTCAATTGTTAAATGACTGTGTACATGTTTAACATTGCAATCATGCATTGAAACATTTCCTGCAGCATTTGGAACGGCGTCAATTAATGAATCGTAAAGTTGAGTTAAAATAAATGCATGTTGACTAGACGTGGAAGTTGATAAACAAATTTGTTTGAGTTCGAGAATATTGACTTGGTCGTTTGATTTGAAGCAGCCATAAATTGGACGGAGCAAAGCAAAATCGGTTTTTAGTGTGTTGTACAAGGATTGTTGTAAACTATTATTATTTTCTCCGAATGCTTCAAGTACAGCTTTGCTCCTCCTTAAAAATTTTCAACACTTTCACCGTGTTCATAATCAATATTCGTGGGTTCTTTCCAAATCAACGCAGATTGATCCAAATACCATCGCTCATGTTTCTGATATGCTCGCAATTTCGATAAATTTGGATTGCACATATTTTGAACCATGGGCTCTTTCGCGTTTGGAATTGTACAGTATCGACGATAATATCCGCCTGCCGAATCAATTTTATTGGTGAAATACTGACGCACTTCTAGATTCGATAATGTGTAACTCGAGTCTTTCGAGCTTGGTTTGACGTAATTATCGCCTTCATTGTGCCACTCACGACAACTCACTAGCCAGTCCAATGTTGCATGTCGTAAATCAAGCAAACACGGCCGTGGAGTTTGTGGATGCACGCCATTCTGCATAAAGTCTTCAAACTCGTTCTCATACATCATTGCCATCATCACAACTTTGTCCGTCAATCCAATAATATCTTGATTGTATTTGTAAACAATACATTGATCGCCTAGCTCACAGCTTGGAAAATTACGTATAACGCCATTTTGATCTCGATGGCGGCCTCCTTGAGCGAGTAATTGCGTTTCGTACTCAGCTGAAAACATTGGCAGACTGATTCGTCGCTGATGCAATAATTCGTTGAATTTTTCTTGGGTCAATTCGGTGGTATTGGTGATATCGTGTAAATAGTAATCGGGAACGGGCAAGCGATCGAGTTTTTGACGGAACACAACCGTTTGCCAAGGATCAATGCTTGCTTGTTGAATATGTGTTTCTTGGACGTTTTGATTCGCTCCTAAATCATTTGAACAGTCCATGTCCGCCATATGATTACTGATTAAACCAGCTTTGTGCTGAGCAATCTGACAGCTCAGTTTGTTTTGCTGAGCATGATCATATTTGGCTTGAAACTCTTTCCAGCTATTTAAAATGATTTCATCGTTCGTTTTTTCATCGTGATCGTCGGTGTGTTTTAGTTTGACTCGTTTGCGTTTCTGTAAATTTTCCAACAACGGTCGTGAATGCAAAATTTCGTGTTCAGAGCTAGCATCGTTTGTTTTACGACGCAATTCTTTTTGAAAAATTCGTTTCTTTGACTCATCGTCCGCACTGCTTGCGTCGTCTCGGTCCATTTTTTTCTTATAAAAGTGTTTTGATTTAAAAAATAAATTGTTCAAAAACAAACACACATTTTATAAAAATAAAAATCAATTATGTAAACTGTTACACAATCAATTGAACGCGTGTTTAGGTAAAATCTCTACTCTTCAATAATCGTGTTTCAAACGCATTTCAACAAACAAAATTCGTTTGAGTATTGCTCAAGCAAACAAAACAAACTTATGTATCGATTTTTGGCAATTTGTTGCGTGTTGAAACGGTTGTTTTTGTTATAGACTCGAATACGAACAAACTGAAAACAATCAATCACTCGAGATTAGCAGCAATTCGTTGATATTTATCGACATCAAAGTGCTTTGGATCAACATTTTGAAGAATTGCAATGGATGCAATTAAGTTTGCAGCTTGATCGTTGATATTCAACTTATCGTGTTGACGCTGTTCAATATCTTTAAGAACAAATTGAGTCAATGCTTGATAGCGTGGTTTTTGCCATGGTTCTAAATGATCAATGCCTGAATCAAAATCACTTTGTAGTTGAGCTTTGTGTTTTTTGACGTAATCGGTAGGTCCAAACCATCCAGATGTTTGTTGCAATTGTTTTTGATCTTTTGCATCACCATCAACTATAGAATGAATGCTGTTTTTAATTTGATTATCGTACTTTGAGTAATTGAGAGCCACACGAGCCACAGTTGGCAGTTTTGATTTTGCATTTTCGTAAATTTGGTCTGGATCAATCTCACCATCCGCATACTCTTGCTTCAATCGAGCAATAATATCTTTCCATTCGCCAGCTTGGCGCGACAACGTTTCTTGGATGTCTTGCAAAACATCGTCCGAATCAGGCTCGTCTTGCATGGAAGCCATCATTCCACGTGTTTGTTGCATTTGTCGATGGTTTAAAGAGTGCGCGGATCGCATGTGTTTGTCGTGAGTAGGCATGTTTTTCATCATTGCCTTCAAGTGTTTTTGGTTTGTGTGAATAGTGTTCATATGACGCTCGACGTGCGGTTGTTTGACGCGAGCAGGATGTTGTCTATCTTGTTTTAACATTGCGGACAAGTTGTGCATGGTTTGAGCGTGTTCAGTCATTTTATGATGCATAACGTGTGAATTAGGTTTCATTGAGCCTGCGGTGTTGCCAACATTATATTTTTTCTGCATCTTGCTAAGAGCCGTTTTTAGTTCGTTGCGTGTTCGTAACTTTGATCCAGGAACCAAAATTTCATCGGCATTGTTGGCATTTTTAAATATATCATTCAACACCTCGGGTTTAATTTCCAACTCTTCGTCAACGTCCAAATTGATTGTACGAACATCTCGACCGTCTGGACCACTGCGAATTTGGTTTCTACCCAAAGGTTGGTCGTCAGTCAAATCAATTTCTTCAGGTATCGCATCGTCTTGCTGTGTTTTTGTAAAAGATGATGGCTGTGATTTGACTGCGCTTGGAAATTTCCATCGGCCTTGTTCAAAAGTTTGATTAATATTAGAAAACGTGTTTCTAAAAGATTTATTTTCATAATTTGCCATTTCCAAATATGCTTTGTATTGTTTTTCACTGAATATTTTCTTTAAAAACTCTTCGTTGGTGATATTTTTGATGTCAACATCGTAGATTACAGCAATTTGAGCCTTATGCGCATCGCTCAATCGATCTTTGGTCGGCCAATAATGACACGCAAATGGATAATTTATCCATACATTTTCGTACAACCATTCTTCGATATTCTTCTTGGAATTATCAAACCAAGCTGCTGGAAACTCTCTTTTATGTTCTTCGCGGTCTTTCACAGACATATTTTTGAAACGAACTGCAGGTTGGTAAAATTCTGACGTCGCATATTGCGGCCATTTTTCACCAGTTGACGTTTGCAAATACACAAATCGCCGTGGCGGTCGTAAATCTGAGTCGAAAATCATTTTTTGTTGTAAATAATTTGCTTTGGGTTTTATTTTATTTATTAGTGAAACATCTCAAAAGTTATATGAAAATGTGAAAACAAATTTATCGACAATTAAACGATCGCAAGACTTCGAATCATATTCAATCCTAAATTGATTGCCGATCGCAATTGATAAGAATACAAAATATCTTCTTTTTGATCATTCTTGATTCGATTGACAGGCAACGAAATTGTCACTACGCGCTTTTTGAACGATGTTTCGTTGTTTTTGTGTGATAAATTGATTTGATACTGTGATTTTTTAAGCTTGTCTTGAAACTTGTCTGCAATAACAACGTTGGCATCCGCAGCACTATCGACAAATAACAAGTCGGGTTGAGATGTTTTAAACCATTTGATGATATTCGCGTTCAAAAAAGCCGATTGGTTAGTCCCCGGCACTAAATACAATTTGTACTGCTTTTTAGGTTGGAATGTTGTGAGTTGTTGATCTTTTCCTACAGCATTGCGCAAGTCCACAAATGACAATGGTCCATTTTGAGCATAAATTAACGCTAAATTTGACACAAGGTTTTTACTTTCCAACAATGACAATGCGGACTGCAATAATTGGCAAGCAATGGATTGCAGTTGCTGAAAATCTTTGGTTTGCGTAATGGCGACTTTATTGTAATACGCAGTAGATGCTTGATTGACATCCACGTAAATGACAAAATATTTAATCAGTGACAATTTTTTGTAGTCTTTGCCCACATTGTCGTTGTATTGTGTGACAATCACCTGCGATCCATCGTATGTTGCATCACCGCCTGAAATTCGCAGAAACGGATTGATGTAAAGCATTGAATCGTTCGATGACATTATGATTCAAATTGATTCGTTTGTACTGAGTGTTTTGGGCTTGAGTTTTTGTGGATTCGTATTGGCTTATTTGTTAATTTGGATACTTGCAAGTATTGGATCAACAGTGCGCCACTACTCGTCTTTGTTTATATCAATTTTAGCGACATCTTGTATTAGTGCATTAATTCAATATTGGATCTTCAATCCCAATTTACTTCCCACTTTACAATCGTCTGCACACAAGTCTGTTGCCGTATTTCAACTGTTTGTAGATCATTTTAACCGCACATACATTCATTCTGAACAACCACAATGACAACATTCGTTCTGCAGCCGAGTCGCGATCCAAATATCACATTTGAAAAAACAACTTATTTCAACCAATTGTTAAGCGATTCAATTCAAGTCTACGAAGATGTAATTCAGCCGTTTGCAGTCAATACTCAGCAGCACATATCACGTATTGACCAAACGATTCAGCAAAAATTTCAAGTCAATAAAAGCGAAGGCTTTCAACGATTAGAACGTATTCGACGTCAATTGTACACGTTTTCACTCAACAATGTGAAAATCAATTTGTGGGAGCATCAAATCGAGTTCTGTGATGCGTTTGTCATTGCGTGCTTGCCTATCATTTTTGGTAACCAGTGGGATGTCAGTTCAAGTATTGTGATGCATCAAGAAAAAATCAACGAAATCAAATCGGATGTGGCGATTATTTCTCCTCGTCAATTTGGAAAGTCTACAATCATCGCAATGTTAATTATTTGTTTACTTTACCACTGTCCAGGAAACTTGATTCTATTGTTCTCAGTTTCAGCACGTCAATCCCAGCATTTAACCGCTACAATAATGAAACTCATAGAGTGTTTGCCGGACGGACGATCGCGTATTTGTGGACAGAATAAAGAAAATCTATGGATTGCCGAGAAACCGCTGCCGCCGGGTAAAACAACCAATTCAGACGCAGCGATGGCATTACGAAACCATCCTAGCACTTCGTGCGTAGTCACACTTCCAGGAGCGTTTGCGAGTAAGTTTGATTTTTTTGTTTTGTTTTGAGCGATGTGTGTGTGTATCATAAAAAATAAATAAAGTAAATACATTTAGGCATGGAGGTAAGTGGTAAGTTAAATAAAACAAAAGTGTCTTGCAACAATGACTTCAGCCAATGTCAATATCGAAATTCTCCAAGATCAAAACATTCGAGCGTATCAAGCATTGTATGGCAATCGATTAAAGTTTGACAACGCGCTATGGACTCGTATTGATGAAGTACTAAACAATCCAATTGCTCAAAATTTCATTTATTCAAAACAAATCGAACGCATTGAGACAAAATCAGCCTATGAGCATTTCAATGTGTCAGAAATCGATCAAAAGCCTATTCCCATTATTAAATCAGCACTTGACAACAAATTCATTCCAACAGGTAAAAATGATGCTGAACAAGAAGATGATGATGATGACGACGATGAAGCTGAAGCGTTCACCACGAAGCGTAAATCGGAAACAGAAGTTGAAGAAAAAGACTCCAATCGATTTTTAAACTTCAAAGAAGCCATTTTTGAATATCCAATGCAATTGACGCAAGCAAGTGATATTGCCGCGAATGAAGACAAAAAAAGCAATGTGCGTCGTGAGTATGATTGGTGGCAGTATTTATTTTTATCACAGCGCGACACTTCAATGGACGATGTTGACGACAATATCGATCCCAACAGCCGATCCAATGATGTTGAACATTCAAATTTAACGGATGAAAACGGCAAATCCATTCAATGTGAACTCACAACATTAGTTTCTCAATACAACTATTGGTATTCAGTTATTTTTGACGCGTTTACTAAACCAGATTACAAAATACATCGACTAGAGTCGTATCAATTGGACTATAAAAAGCGTCAGCTCGCGCTGGAGATGCAAAAAGAAGCAGATCAAGAAGAAGCACAGCTTGAAACAAACGACAATAACAAACTAGTTGCTCGCAAAAACAAACAAAACGAGTTAGTGGAGTATTATAAAACTATTACACCGTTGCAAAAAGATCCAATTACGATCGATGCGAAAAATCCAGGCGTTCCACATCCGTTCGAAAAGTTGCTAGAAACAGAAAGTTTATTAAAATTAAAAAATTTACTCTGCCATTTAAGCAAAGTCTGTCAGGTATGCTCGCTGATGCATTTAGTGGTTCAAATCGAAAAATGTGTTTCTTTTGTCGACAGTCACATTCAACTGACAACAATGATCGAGTTATTAACGACGTATGACGACAACGAGCAAGATTCAAAAAAGCAGTTTTTGAGTTTGGCAGATATTGTTCTACAAAGTAAATGGCAACAAGACTGGAATCAAGAACAGTTTCAAAAACTGGCTAACTTTTATGCATTATGTTCCGTTGTTGCTGAAAAAATTCTCAAGTACAATTTCGATTATGGCGGAAATATTTCCAGGCTATTTGGGATGTGTATTTTCAAACTGCCTCGAAACGATTTTACACGCGTCGAAAGCTTGAAAAACGATTTGATTCGCGACCAAATTTATCATTATCGTAATTGCGTACAATACAATTCTTTGAGTGCTCAAAATGCATCACCGCAAACTCGACAACGTCTTGTGGATTTAGCTGCGGACGTCAAAGCGTTCAATATTGATCAGATCTTCGTGACATTGATGGACGACAAAGAAATCAACACCGTTTTGCAACAATTAGATCAAAAAACCTTTTATATCGACAAAGCGGAGTATGCGCGAACGTATTATGATAATATTGGTATTTATGGATTTGCGTATATTTTGCTATCGGGTAGTTATTCATTTTTATCAAGTTGGCAAAACGAATCTGATTTGTATTTGGAACTTGATACATCGGTGCGCAAGATTTATAGCGATTACAAGCATCGATTCGACTCGGTTTCTGAAGGCAAAGCCATTTTATTTTCACACTGGTCACTCACACTCATGTGTAAATTCACTAAGCAATTCAAAAACATTGAATCGATGAATTTTGCACAGCTCAAACTGTTTGCTAAACCAGAGCTGTTTTTACAAGCGGAACAACGAAAACAACAATATCCAAAACTCGATCTAACTTCTAGTCAGCGAGTTTTAGAGTATTTATATTCCGATTCAGACAATTTAACTCAAGCTCAATATCAAATTGCAGCGGCGCTGGTGTCAAATGATACATTGAGGTGGATAACGTTGTTTTGGTGTTGTCAAGTTTGTTTAAACATTGATGCTATCAAATTTCCCACAGTTCAGGAATTTCCAAATTGGTTTATTCAGCAATGGATTTCGTTGAATATTGATTTTCAAAAACTGTATAAACTGACGAGTTCGCAAAAAGTTCAGTTCACCGAAAAATATTTCACAAACAACCTTCGAGCGTTTATTCCACCGAAAAAGTATTTTCACACAAAAACGCATTTACAAAAACTCATGGATGCAGAAATAGCGCCTCAAGACATTTTAACGACAAATCAATTATTTATCACATGGATTCAAAACAAAACATTTGAAGAAGATCAAAAGAAAGTTAAACTCGAGGAAAAACATTTATACAATATTTATCAACACATCAAAGAACGTCGTCAACAAGATTTTGGACCACTGGCAAGTTTCAAAAAATTGATTACAAATTTATTTGAGAATGAAATTGAAGCAGGCGATCAGTCGGTGCAAGATTTTGACGTAATGAATATTATCAATTGTTCGAAATTACGTCATTTCTGGACTGCAGAATTAAAACAAACGCTGTTCAATCCATTGCTAAAAGAAGATCGAATCCAAGCCCTCGTTTTTCACATGATTGATAATTTATCTGAATTCACAGCCAGTCGTATTGAATTCCGACGCGAACAAGCTAAAATGGGGAATTTTAATCGCGGACAAGATGAATTGGACGACAATCCTTTTGACGACGGAACTAATCACGACGAAATATCGCAACTTGCACAACAACTTAACGTGGATGCGTTTCAGAAAACGCGATTGCGATGGTTACCGAAATTGCTGGAATGGAAATCGTTGCTTGAAACATTTTATCCGTGGTTTTTGGAACTGGGTAATTTGAACGAGACACAAATCGTTGTTGGTAATGATGCATCGTCATTCAGTGAAAAAACGGCTAAACAAAAACTTGATGATTTATTTTTATTAGAAAACAAGATCAAAATACATTTATTGATGAAGAAAAACTCGCTTAAAAATGATATCAAAAAAGCAAAATACTACACATCGTTCCAGCCCAGTTCAGAAATGACACAGAAGTTTTACACTCTTCGAAAATTAGCTGTATTGATTCAAGTCTTGCAACAACAATGGTTGAGTATTTTTTACGATTACGAGTATGCATGGAGTTATTTTTTAACCAATCGATCACGCGATGCTGAAACTCCTCAAGGCACAATCCAAGTTCAAGATCTCAGTACATTTGTAGTGTTGTCAAAGTTAGTGGATTTTCTGAACCGTATTCAAGCCAAAGTCGATGTATTTGAATTCAATTTACAGTTATTATTCTCGACGGCACAACAAGTCAAAGGCGGCAATGCAAATTACAATGAACCCGTTGTTTTGCAATCGCTTAAAATCCCAACTCGAGCGACGTTACGTGTATATAACAATTCAGAGAATGGAAAACAAGAAAATGATCTTTTCGATCCAGCCATCCGTAAGATATTCATGTTCAGCGATGTTTTCAACTTCAAAGTTTTTGATCGCGATGTTCAAGACGTGTCATATGACATTCAAATACTGCTGGATTCAGCGAAAAACTATTCTGATGAAACACTGAAGTCCGCAGAAGTCCAAACAAACATCAAAAAAGTTTTGTCCGCTACGTGGCAACGAATCAACATTCACAATCTTCCGGCATTACTTGCACTGTGTGAAAATGTGCTGGACAATACATTGATTCGATCCAGTTTGAAAGACAAGTCTGATTTTGTCGAATTCGAAGACGTTTTGGACAACGCGCGACTTGCAATTCAAAAAATCGACTCTATTGCAACACAATCAGACAATTTGAGTCGCCAACAAATCGAAGTAGTATACGACCTATTGTCAGAAGTCGAAGAACGTCTTCAAGCTCTTAAAACGCGTATTAATCTAGTGTTGATTAAGTTGCAACAAGATCCAACCATTGAACGCGGAGAGTTTTTCAATATTATGTTACAAGGAGTACCAACAAAAACTCAACTTGGCTTAACCATCGATATTGATCCAAAAGATAAATACGAGCCTGAAGTCATTCATAAACGTACAACTCGATCGACCGCAATCACCGTGTATAATCCAAACAACGAATTGGTTCCAATCAGCAGTGTTAACAACAAATCATCAAAGAAAAACAAACAATCAAAAAATCCATACGAAACCACTGACCAAATCATCGTATTTCAACCGTTCCAGCCTCCACCTTCTGTCAATCAACAATTCCAAAAAATTGATGCTTTTTTCAACGAGTACCAAGACGTCAATAACCAAGCCGATGTCACAAATAAACAACGATTTGAGCTATTAACGAATTTATTAGCTATTGACAAACCAAATTCTGAACCGCCAGAAGATTACCCAGCCAATTTCTTACAAGTATCAGACACCAAAGCAATCAATGACCATAAATTGTCGTTTGTAAAAGTTTCGCTACAAGTCAAAAACGACATTGGCTATGTTGAGCCGGATGCAAATATCACACTGCAACAATTGAAAGATGAAGAAACGTACGAAGACGTCACAGAAAACATCGAGTACGAAGATGGTTATGATCCGTCTGCTATTGAAGAAGAAGAAATTGAAATTCCACGCAAAAAGCGCAATAAAGTTGATTCACCCGCTAAAAAACGTAAACGAGTTGTGATTGATGACGACGATGACGAGAAAGCGCCAGCTCAACAATCGGTAGAATATTACATGACACAATTGAATCAATATCGTGATGAGGAACAATATTTTAATCAAGTTACAGCGATTGTTAAGTTGAAGTTTCAGGACGACAAAACCCCATTTATCAATGCCGCAAAAACTTTTTTAAATCAATTCAACGATCAAATGATTGATGGTCGCTTTACAAACGCGATAAACGATCTGTCGTTTGATTCGTCATCACTGTCACGCGTGTCTCTTGGTGATATCCGTGCATTTGATAACCTTTTAAAAAAAGAGAATGTTTTGGATGTTCTGGAATTAGAAGAACGAATTTTGAATCAAGTGTTTGAGTATACAACAAAACATCCACTCTACGAATCAACAATCAACGATTTACACATCGCTCTCGATACTGACACGTACGATGAATTTTTAGTCGATCACTATGGTCATATCAAACATCATCATGCTATTTGTCACCCGTGCCCAACTGAAAAAGATTGTTTCAACGCTCAACTCATTCACAACTTATTTACAATCGCAAGTAACGAACAACGTAACACACAAATTCTGAAAAACTTTACAGACAATATCATACTTATGCTAAACGATAAATTTGATGAAAAACAAATTGACACGTCAGACGTGTTGCACGCGCTTGAAAATGATCGATACAGTACTTTTTTGATTGATTGCATTGAAAATTAGTTGCTTTTTCGAAATTTCCATTGATACCAAAATGTTAGTTGTTGAGCAATCAAATACAAACTAC
This sequence comes from Agapornis swindernianus, assembly GCA_034783435.1. NCBI lineage: Eukaryota > Metazoa > Chordata > Aves > Psittaciformes > Psittacidae > Agapornis > Agapornis swindernianus. The sequence goes on from JAVHNG010177550.1 coordinate 33,702, forward strand.
CAATAGCAATTGCAGACACTAAACTGCCGTAAATCAAACCGTCGTGCACTTTGCCCGATTCCCAAAACATTGATCCATTTTGATCGAGTGTTTGACCAATAATTGTTGTGGTGCCATTGTTATCAATGACTCGAATGTTGAACGCTACTGTGCCCGATCTTTGATTGTCGCTTGGATCCGTTGAACTTGACGTTTGCAAGAGTTTTCGCTCACTGCCTAGCTGTAACAAAACTCGTCCGGGATTGAAATTGCCATTTGCGTCGGGCGAGTTAACGTCATACGTTAACACGTATCGATAACCAATCGCAGGCATCAAGTTTTTCACAATCGCTGTAGAAATACTGAATCCATCACATCCCAATAGACCCGCACACGCAGGCATTGTTTGACATGCATTTAAAGCGCCGCAACCGGTATCGAATGCGTTTTTGGCAGTGTATAAAGTCGAAGATGCAATAGATCGCCAATCTAAACTAGAGGGCACTGACGAGGTCACAATTTGTCCAAAGATATCAATAGGATAAATGGTGATATTTCCAGGTTTGATACGCAATCGAAGATCGTACCGTGTATTTGATGGGCTCGGCAGTGTTATGAGTGGATTCATGGGTTGGTTTGAAAACACGTTGCCATCGAAAAACTGAGTATTGTTGGTGGTTGTGGTTGAATTTGACAATGCACTAAATCCCGAGATTGTGGATGTTGGAGTCGATAAAAATCCCGCACTCACGGTAAATGGAGATGCTGTAATAATGGTGTTTGAAAACACACTACCGCCAATTTGACCCGTGATTGGGTCTGCTGCATTATTTGGACTTTGATTTGTTAAAGTGCATGCCCCTCCGTTGTTTACACATGTGTACACATTCACGAACAATGAATGAAGGCCATCAAGATTTGACGCGTATGGAATGTTTGAACCGAGGTCGGAAATACGATCAGCCGTTACTGATCCGTTACAAAATCGAAATGCGTTTCCATCGGGTGTAATTTGACGACATCGACCTTGTGTTTGAAATTGATAAGAACAAATACCCGAACCGTAATTACATCCTTGAAAGTTAAATGATGTCAAAGTATCACCATAACAATTACTGACTCCTGAAGCACCCGGCTGTTGAACAAACACGTCTGAAGAATTACGTGGACCAACTGTTTTTGATGGATCGAAAATATCACGAACGTTGAACTGATATGTGATACGTTGTCTAGTAAATCCAGCAGCACATGTATCTTGAACATAACTGACTTCAATAATACTTGCTTGCTCCTTATAATTCGCAACAACGCCAATTCCAACCGTGCCGGTCGTTGGCACAGTCACAACAAACGCTTGAGACGATTGAGCGTACCCATTGTTGATGATTCGATCCATTGTTGAAAAAGGCAAGTAAAACGTTTGCCCCGTCGATGTTCGAGTGCTTGCAGCGCCCCATTGTGAGCACTGTGCGGCTTTTGTAGGCATATCAAACGACACCGTTGAATACACGTAATTTCCATCGCTGAATGCGCTTTGAACTAAAAAATTCGGCCCGTTGCCAACCGTTGCATATCCGAGTGTTTGACGTAAATAATTGCCATTCAAATCGTTATTGAAATTCCAGTTGTTAAATCCACTCGTGACGTTTGCAGCTGTGATTGGATAATTGGTTTGTGCAACAAACGGAACCGGCCCCGCAGCGGCTGAAATATTGTAGGACGAACAATTGGAGTTGACGTAGTTGTAGTATTGACTTAAATTGGTTTGTGGGCCAAGCATTCGAATAATCGGCCATGTTGGGTAATTTTGGTTTTGAATGATTTGTTGTGCTACGGTAACGGAAAACGTCAGTGTATTTGGAGCAACTTGTGGATTGATGAAATAACTACCGGATGCATAAATTTGATTCGACTGAGCAAATGAATATTGGTTGCCGTACGTGGTTGGTGCAGAACAAATGTTGTTTTGGTAGACACATCCACGTGTAATGCATGCTTGAGAAGTCGTTCCAGCTCCATACGGATCCGCGCTCAAATATTGTGTAGAACCAAAAAACGCACAGCTGAAATATTGATTGGATTGATATAACGTCGCAAAACAGTGCACAATAAATTGGTCCCAAAAATATCCGGCATTTTGACACGCCGTTTGGGTCGTGTACTGCTGATAATCATCTCTCGACGTTCCCGAATAACAAACAGTTTGGTTGAAATCGTACTTGCACGCTGTTCCTTGAAGACAAGATTGTGGATTGGTTATTGATGAACATGTTTGTGCTGCGCTTAAATCAAACCAATAAAAAAGCAAAAATACACTCAAGAAAAAAGATCGAAGCATTTTGAAGCGTATATACTTTTAAAATCACTTTTATTAATGTATTAGTACTCAACTCAGTGTTAATTTATTTTTAATTTGAAATTTATGGAATGTTTAGAGTAGCAAATACGTCAAATAAATAACCGTCCCAGTTGGAACTGTGGAAGATCCAATATTGCCTCCATCTACTCTTACATTATTGAGGGGAGTGTAAACAGTCGACTTAAATACCCACGATATAGTCGCTTGATTCAAACGTTGAAGTTGTATGATACAATATTTTGTCGCAGGCGGCATGTAATTCATTTGAAAAGAAAAATAAAAACTTCCACCAGCAGCAACGGAATTTGGAAGAGTTACAGTAATTAGTCCGGTTGTTCCATTTCCACCTACATTTCTGTCGGCATTCCCATTTGGATCAGGAACACTTCCTCCGGTTGCAGTATATGTGTTTGCACCCATCGAAAACGACAATGAAGACTGAGCAATGGGTGAATTGTATAAAATTTGTGTCAGTGGATCTGAATAGCGCACATAATTTGTGGCATTAAACAGTTGTGTTTTGTTCGTTGTTACATTGACATTTAACGTTGTTCCGTCAACATTTACGACTGCACTGGGTGGAGGAGCATTTTGTAGAGCAATAATACTTTGATTTAAACTGTTGATATTTTGAGCATTTTGAGACACGGAAGTGTTTAGTTTGAGAATATTGTCTGTGTTAGATGATTGCTGAGCTACAAAATTGCTGTCTAGAAATTGACTTGTAATTGAATTTGGCTTGATTTGCAATTGATTTTGAGCATTGATTTGAATGGTTTGTTGATCAACTTGAACATTGATTGAATTATTATTTAAATTTGTAGCTTGTCCCATCATTAGCACCTGAGAAGCATTTATCGATCGAAATAGCGCAATTTGAGCATCTTGTAAAGCGTCACGTGCTTGTATTGCAGCAAATAACGCAGCATTTGATCCCGTGGCATTGATAAAAGACGTGTTTAAACTAATAAGATTATTCAGATTATTCAGTATTTGACCAGTTAAGTTTTGAATCAATTGATTGTTTGTTGCGATTTGAAATCCATTTTGAACGACTGAATTGCTGACATTATTAATATTTTGTGCGTTTGATGCAACATTGAACTGAAGATTAGCAATACTTTGACTATTATTTGCAATACTTTGGCTATTCAAAGTGATCTGAGGCATTAATGTCTGAATATTGAGTGCATTAGTCGTGATTTGAGTTGTTATTGAATTTGCAATAGACAATTGATTTTGACTGTTGATTACAATACTTGAACCATCGTTTTGAACATTCAACGATCCACTAGAATTTTGAACTATTCCTTGACCGGATAATTGAAATCCAAGTTTGTTTGGTGAAATGGATTGATCTTGCAATATTGCATTGCTTACAGATTGATTGGCGAATTTTGACGTCGTTAACGATTGATCTGCAATGGAAAAAATGGGTGCTATTGCAGTACTCAATTGATTTTGGGCATTCAAAAAAACAGTCTGATTATCCACATTAATATCAACAATGAACGGATCGTTTTGAGTTGTAAATCCATTACGAAATTGCGTGGGAGCGTTTTGCAAAGCGTACAATTGATTCAAATCATTAATTCTTACAGTTGAATTGTCTACTTGAACATCGTATTGTCGTGTTTCGTTGTTTAAATTTAAACCGTAACCAGCAAAATTCATCATTGGTTCCACGACTCGCTGAGCAAAGTAATTTTCCCATGGTCGACTTTGTTTTCCACCATCTGTGACATTAATAATGTATGATGAAATTGCAATTGTTGCAACAACAGATGCAGCGGTCACAATACCAGCTCCGACTTTTGCAACAGTCAAAGCAGTGTCAAAAATTTTCGAAGACATCGACAAAGCAGACAATGGGCCACTCACGTTTTTTTGCCTTTTGGGAAATATTTTGTTGTAGTGAATTTTCTGAGTATTCATTGTTGCTGTATTCTGATTGTTCTATTTCATTTGTTCATAAATCAATCATATGTTCATCTTCAATACATTTAAATTTTTTGTTTTCATGATCACTGATATCCGTTATTGAAGTTCCACATACTTGGTGTCTTCTTTGCTCTAGTGACTGTGAGCACAAATCTGCTCCACCAAACCGAGCTCACAAAGTTCAAAAAATCGGGGTCTAAAAAGGCGTATTTGGGAACGTTTTTTCAAAAATATTCCTAATTCTTGATTCAATTTCCTATACTTTAGTAATCGATCTCTCAGATGTCGCTACAAAAATTTTTAAAGTGTTTGAACAGCATCTAAAAAAAGCGTTTCCGAATACGCTTTTTTGGACCTCAGATTTTTTGGTTTGATTATTTCGTTTTGGTGGAGCAACATTCGACTCACACTGGCTGG
>JAVHNG010177556.1:0-19420 GCA_034783435.1 Agapornis swindernianus
CGATCTACCCTGTTAGGATTCAAAATGGCAGGACCAGCACACTGGAGGGGGGCACTATGATGCGGCTTTCCACAAAATGGCAGCAGCCACTACCACAGCTCTACTAACACAAAGCCGGTGCATGAGAAGCAAAGCCCCCTTCCGATTACTTACATCGTTCTCTGTAACCGTAATGGGGAGGCCACGTAACATGATAGTTTTGCTTTCTTTCTCGTCGTTAATGTCGTTCCTGTAGTCGTGCTCTCCATAGTCGCCATCAGAATGGTATCCATCTTCCGATTTGTCACTGTTCCTGCGCTCCCGTTCTCTCTGAGAACCCAGCACCCAGAATTAACCACCGCCAATTTCTAGCGGCATGCGCCCGAAATGCAGTAAGAACAAAGCATAACAAAACCAGCTCCCCATATGACCACCTTCCTCGGATTTGGTCCTGACAGCCTCAGGCACACCACCAAGCTCTAACCCCTACCCCTGCCCTAACAACCCCCCGTGATACCAACCCAAGCACCGGGCTACTCCAGCCCCAAGAGGGCTCTTAGGGGGGTCCCGTGCTGGGTGGAAACCACCAGCCCCCGCCTGGACCCCTCCCCACCCCGGGGCGGCCGCAGCTGCCCCACGGCTTCAGCGCCCAAGGCTCCCACCCGGCTCGCCCGCCCCACTCACTTCAGGGCTATCGTAGTCACGACTATCGTAGTCTCTATCATAGTCTCGGCTGTCGCGACTGTCGTAGTCTCGGCAATCCCGGCTGTCGTAGTCCCGGCAATCGTAGTCTCGGCTGTCGTAGTCCCGGCAATCGCGGCTATCGTAGTCACGGCAGTCCCGGCTGTCGCGACTGTCGTAGTCCCTGCAGACCCTGCTGTCGCGACTGTCGTAGTCCCGGCTGTCGTAGTCTCGACTATCACGGCTATCATAATCTCGACTGTCGTAGTCACGGCTATCGTAGTCGCGGTAGTCATCGTAGCGGTCACCGCGGCGCTCCTCACTGGACCTCTTGTAGTCAGAGTCCCTGCGCCTGCTCCGGGACTCTCGCTCATCACGGTCCTCCCTCTCAACGATAGAGCCGTAGCGGCCGCTCCGCTCCGTCCTGCTCACGCTGCGGGTCACACCGAGCCGAGCTCATGAGAACTGCCCGCAACGACCCCCACCACTGCCCACCATGCGGGGCCGCCCGCCCCTTCTTCCCTCTCCATCCACTCCTCCCTCCGCCCTCCCGCTCGGTCTCACCGCTTGTCCGAGCCCATGCCGCCGCCCGCGACCCGCAAGCACCGAGCGCAGCAACACACTCCACCACGGCGCTCACAACACACTGACGCAGGACCTCACTCCCTCGCCACAAAATGGCGCCGAGATGACTGACCGTCTTCTACCCAGGAAACTCCGCGCCTGCCGCCTGGAACGTTCCAGGCGGTGCGCAGGCGCAGAGGGCCGAAGGGCATGCTGGCAGCTGTAGTGCGGGCCGGTGCCTCCCCCCTGGGCTGGGACCTGCCCTTGTGCCGCAGCCGCCGGGGGTCAGGGCAGAAAGGGACCCTCAGAGATCACCCGGTCCCACCTTCAGCTACATCTTTACTCAAAGTCCCAACCTGTACTGCCCCCGACAAGGCATCTGCTGCCTCTGTGTGCAACTCGGTACGGTGTCTCACCACCTCACCACAAGATACTTCATCCCTATGTGTGGTTTAAACCCACCTTCTTTCGGTTTAGAACCATTGCTCCTGTCATTGCAGGACCCGGTAAAAAGTTTCCATATCTCACAAGCCCTCTTTGAGTATTAAAAGGCTGCAATAAGCTCTGCCTATAGCCTGGCCCAGGCTGAACAACCCCATAAGCAGAGGTGTTACCATGGGATTTGGCAGGTCAAGACTGGGCCCACAGTGGGGCCTGGTCAAACCCAGGGTTCCTGGGTTCTCTGGTTGTAACCTGTGGTGTGCCATTGCAACCATAACTGGGCGACCGGCTATGTTAGGGGGACCCCAGCATCCCCACGTCAGTGCAGCTGCAGCAGTGGCTGAGTGTATGGCGTGGGTTCTTACCAGATCGGTTTGCAAACTATGAGGAGTTTGGACATTGGAATTGAGGCTGCCCTGGGGACTGAATTAGAACTAGACTGATGGGGACCTGGGGAATCTACCCTAGGACATCCACTGGTTAAAGCTGGGGACTAGATGAAATTAAGTGGAACTTTTACTGGGTACAGGAGCACCTTATTCAGCATTAAATCAGAGGGAAAAGAATTTGTTACAGTTGTAGGAGCTACTGGCTGCCAAGAAAAAAAAAAAAGGGCATTCTTTCTGAAACCTTTAGAGTACGAATTGGGAAAACAAATAGGAATGCATGATTTTTTTATGCATTCCAAATTCTTCAAAATCTTTATTATGGTGGGAAGCAACATTTAAAGAAGGCAAAATGGAATTAAGAGTTAAAAATGATAGATCAATTACAGTTTTGAGATTATCTTTAATTCAACAGAAAAGCAAACAGGAAGACTTCCCTGAAATACAAGAAATCCTTAATCATGAATATCTGGGAGTATGGGCATCTGAAGTCCCAGGTAAGGTGAAAAATGCTTTGCCTGTTATAGTAGAAATAAAAAGAGGGGGGCCTACCCTATTAGAATAAAACAATATAAACCAGATTGGTCCTTTGGGCAGAGCACTGGTGACATTGGAGCCTTCAAATGTGTGTCACCATGAGGTCTAGCTTGCTGAGGCCCTAGGACCAGCCAGAGCACACACACCCCCTCTGGTGCCTTTCTCCTCATGCCTCCCAGATGAAGAGGGTGGTGGGTCCCTTTCCCAGCCAGCTCCCTCTACACAGCCCCTGCCATGGGGCATGGGGCCCTGCAGCCCCAGCAACAAGGCTATCGCTCCACAGCAGCCTGGGGCCACCAAGGCCAAAAGCTTAGCCCTGCTAAGAGGGAGGACACAGGGTGCTGTGCCTCCAGGGCTGGTGGTGGCATCTCTCCAGGCCACCCAGGAAGCCCTCTACTTCGCCGGCTGGTTCTTGGAGTGGCGGAAATTGAGAGAGCTGGCCCCGACTGCAGAGCCATGGAAGATCAGCCAGTGCCTGGTGAGCAGAGCCCCAGTACCGCTGGGATCCACACCGGGAGAGCCGTGCCCCATGCCCAGCGGGAAGGACGCAGGGCTGTGTCCCGCAGCTGTATGCACCTTCCTGGAGCAGGCTCTGTTCCAGGCTGTCCTCAAGCCAGGCTGTCCCAAGGGGGACCCTGCCACCAGAATGGCACCCCAGCATCAGTGGCGAACCCTGTGCTCCCTCTGCACCCAAAGGCCACACGGTGGGAACGTCCTGCTGGGGGGAAGAAGGGTGGCCCTGGATGGGCGAACACCCAACCCAGGGGCAGCTCTGTGCCAACCCTGCACCCTTCTGTCTCCAGCTGGAGGGGAAGAGGAGGAAGGCCGAGGACTTTCTGCACCAGAGTGAGGTCTACCTGAAGAGCCCACAGGAGATCCTGAGGCAGGACGCTGTCAGGTTCATCGGTGAGCCATGAGCCCCAGGTCCCTCCCTCTGACAGGATCCCTGCATCCCAGCGCAGCACCTGCAGAGCACCCCTTGGCCCCCTCTCAGCCACTCCTGCCTGCACACGTTGGGCTGGCAGGAGGCTCATCCCCTCCTTAACACAGCACCCTAGGTCAGCCCTCCCTGGGGAGCTGTGTGGCCAGGCAGGCTTGGTGCTGGGGTCCCCGACAGGCAGCAGGTTCCCCAACATACTGTGTCCCCCCAGGGCTCATCGGGCAGCACGTGAATGAGCGCAGGACAAGAGAGTACATCAAAGAGGGTGAGTGAGGGCAATGGGGAGAAGGAAGGGCTCTGGCACAGAATCGCCCCAGGCGAGGGGGGCTCTGCTGCCAGCACATCTGTGGGGGGAGCGTGTTTGTGGAGGGGGTGTTCCTGACCAGCAGCCTCCAGCTGAGCCACCTGCCTGCTGGCTCCGTCCCGGCCCTGGGCATCATGGGGTGCAATGCGCCCTGCCTGGAGGGGACAACAAGGCTGTCACCTCACCTCTCATGCTTTGTCCCCACAGTCCTTGAAGGCCCAAGCAAAGACGCCAGCCCCCTGGTCTCCTCCTTGGCGACTCAGACCATCCTCCTGCTCGAAAAAAGAAGGGCGAGTTCAAGGCTCAGCCTACGGTGGCTGCGCTCATTGCTGCCGAGGGCATGGAGGAGGCGGCGCTCATCTGCCAGCAGAGACCTTTGAAAACTTGTTGAAGTTCAATAAAGCAAAGTGCAAAGTCCTGCACCTGGATCACGGCAATCCCAGGCACAGCCACAGGTTGGCTGCAGCACCCCCCACGCAAAGCCAGGCTGAGACAATTAGAGGTGGAGAAGAGAAGCCTGTGTGGAGACCTCGTAGCAGCCTTCTCGTGTCTGAGGGGGCCTACAAGGGCATCCAAGTCCCTGACTCTTCATCAGGGACTGTAGTGACAGGACAAGGGGCCATGGGTTTAAACTTAAACAGGGGAAGAGACCCACCCCCGCCTCTCTCCAGCCTCCTTTCAGGTAGTCATAGGGAGAGAGAAGGTTCCCCCTGAGCCTTCTCTTCTCTGGACTAAAGCCCTGCCAAGCTCCCTCAGTTGTTCCCCATCACACTGAGGCACCGGTGGGTCCATCCAGAGCCAAAATGGGGTCTCTGCTGCCTCTCAGCAGCAATAGCAGTTGCACCCATCCTGGGGGCACCATGGAGCCCGCCCAGCTTTGCCCACACAGACCACGCCCACTGTGCCAGGAGGATTTATTTAAATTACTAAAATCCATAAAAAGCACAAGGCAGCAGCACTTGTCACCAGCCCCACGTGCCCTGCAGCAGGCAGGTGTCAGAGGGTGGGAGGTCATAGTGCCTGTAGAGGCCATGAACGCGGGTGAACGCCAGGCAGGAGATGGCAGGGCTGGGCTGGACACGTCGGTTACAACCCTTGCCAGCCCATCCACGGTAGCAGTGGCAGCGGAAGGAGGCCAGTGGGTTGGCACCAGGGCCAAGGAGCAGGAGGCTGCCCAGATCATGGGGCTGCCGGCGCACACAGCGGCCATGCCCATGGCACTGCCTGTAGCTGCACTCCCAGGCTGCTGCTGTCACATTGGCCACATAGGGACCCAAGGTGGACACGATGTAGTGGCGCAGGCTGGCACAGCTCTCCTGGGGGGCGAAGAACTGGCGAGAACCCACCCCGGCACCAAGGCCCCTCTAGCCATTCCTCCCTGGTGGGTATAGGGGATGTGGCTGTCCCATAGAGCCCATGCTGGCTCTGATGCAGCGAGGTGCCATACTCACAGCTGAGCGGGAATACGACGTATCTCCCCAGAGCACCAGTCCAGCCACACCGAGTGCTGCGCTCTCCCCAATGGTGTGCACCAGATCAGCCTGCCAGGGACAGAGAGATGTGACTGGGCTGGGGGGCACACGCTGTCCCCTAGTGCTGAGCAGGACCCCTGGCACACCCACTGCCAACCCCAGCCCTTTGGTGCTTACTGGCTCCAGGAACCGCGGTGAGTGGCGGAAGGACAGGCGAGAGTAAGCGACCACGGGCAGGAGGCCGCTGGTGCTGAAGGCAGCCACACGCAGAGCCTCGCGCAGCCGGTGGTGCACGTAGCGCTGGCGCAGGGCAGGCGGCAGTGCTGGGGGCAGGTAGATGCTGGGGTATAGAGCGGCTGAGGCAGCCCAGAGCCAGCGCAGCCGGTCATTGCGCTGCACGGCTGCTGCACGGCACTGCCCAGTGTAGTTGGCCACCTTGGCCCAGTTGCTGTTGAGGCAGTCGGGGAAGCGGTAGAAACCCCAGAGCCCCCCCGGGCGCAGGGTCCGGCCCAGCAGGAGCGTCTCCTCCATCAGAGCCTGGGCTGCCCGCTCAAACTGCCGCCGTGCCAGCCGCTGCTGCCATCGCAGTGGCAGGAGGCCATGCTGGTCCCGCACCCACTGCTCTGAGGCCGCCTGGTAGATCCGCTTGTTCCCCCAGTTTTGGCTCCAGAGGGGCCTCCACTCCTCCCAGTCCACCACGGCCAAACCATGGAAATTGGGGTGCAAGAGGTCACGGATGTCCTCAGCCACCCTGGCGAGGTGGGCGCTGAGGGGGACCCGCTGGGGGATGCCCCCATTGTGGGGTATGCCCTGCTGCGACAGGTAGGGGTACAGCCCAAACTTGTCCTTGTAGAAGATGGTCATGCTTTGGCCAGCAAAGCGGCCATTCTGGTTCTCCACAATGCCATAGTTGCCAAGGGGCAGCCCCACGCCAAAGTGGTGCTGGCAGCGACTGGTGGGGATGTTCCACACCACTGCAAAAGGCTGACCACCTGCCACAGGCTCCGCTGCTGGGCTCTCCCTGCCTGCTGTGCCCAGCACCAGGCAGGCCCACAGCACCAGCGTCAGCATCATCCTGCGGGGCCAGCACCCTGCGGGGAAAGGAAAGCTGTTGGGCACAGTGCCATGCATGAGTACCCTGTTCATGCTGACACTGTCGCTCTGGCATATGGGCTAGATTTGCCACATGGGCCAAGCTGTTGCACAGGGGCATGTTGCCAGCCCCAAAATCCCATGGGACCCAGAAACGTGGGGGTTTTGGACACCTGCTGCTTCACTGCCACCAATGGGCACTTCAGCCTGCTGTGTCCTGGGCCCAGAGCTCTGCCTGCACCACAGCCACTGTTCTGACATGGCACTGCAAGCCACCAACCTGACATCAGTTTCACTGCTGGCTCCTACCCCTGTCTGTAGCAAGGGCACAGAATCACAGAATCATTGGGGTTGGAAGGGGCCCCTGGAGGTCACCCAGTGCAAACTGCCTGCCAAGGCAGTGCCACCTAGACCAGGTTACGCAAGAATGCATCCAGGCAGGTCCTGAACGTCTCCAGAGGGGGAGACTCCACATCGTTGGGCAGGCTGTTCCAGTGCTCTGCCACTCACAATGGAAAGAAATTCTTCTTAGGTTGAGGTGAAACTTCTTGTGTTTCAATTTATGGCCATTGCTCCATGTCCTGTCACTGGGCACCACTAAAAAACTTGGCACCATTCTCCTGGCACCTGCCTTTAAGATATTTGTATCAATTAATGAGATCCTTTCTCCCCCATTTTATAGCAGAGCCTACCCAGGCCAGGCACCTTGGTGAGAGACTGAGCCCCCCAAGAACCATGGTGGAGTCAAAGCAGAAACTCTGTGCCCTGAATCAGGGCACTGCTGGAGGGGGTGAGGTGCCCCAGTGCTGGCCAGTCACTGGGCTGAGGGATTAGGCAGGGAACAGGCCCAGCGACACAGCAAGGACATTGCTAATCCCCTGGCGCAGCCCAGCTGCCCATTGACCTTCCAACACCATGTCTCTGGCCCTTGCTGCTACCAGCTGCACTGGTGGGGGGGACCTTGCCACCCACCTCACCGGCAGCGCACTGCAGGGGCCCCTGCCATACTCGCCCAGTGCCCATCCAGCCACGTGTGCCTCAGTTTCCCCAGGCTGCTCAGTGGGAAGAGCAGCAGCCACGCTGCTGGACCCACAGTGAGATCTATGGGTGCAGAACACACTGGTGAGACTGCACAGAGCTGTTGGGGCTGGTTGTATGCTCAGAGGATGGATGGGGCTGGCTCCTTGGCATACTGACAGTTCCAGACGAGCTGGGGGCCTGGTGGGAGCAGAACCAATGTGCCCAGGCAGGGCAGGGTGTGGGACCACCTCCCCACCAGCACCCACCCCAGCAATGGCGCTGGGGAGGCTGGGGGAGCTGGTGCCAGACCTGAAGAACAGCAGCAGCCAGGCAGTACCAGGGCAGGCAGCTCCTGCCTGCACTGCTTTAATCACCAGCTCAGAGCCTGGGCAACTGAAATGTCCTTCTTCATCCAGAAGATGGGCAGCCCCTTGGCATCGCGGTAGGGCGTCTCCAGGAGGCTGTGCCCATTGCTCTCAGCCAGGACCCCCCTTGCCCAGATCACATTCCGTGGCGGGGTGGGTGGTGCAGGAGCAGCGGGGGGCAAGAAGGGAGGTGGAGGGGCAGGAGGCAGCCTTGGCCTGGTGGTGGTGGTGGTGGTGTCGGCACCAGGACGGGTAGAGAAGAGCCGCAGCACCTCAGCGGATATGGTGGGGCTGAGGAAGGCCACACTCTGCACCGGCTCGCCCAGGACAAAGCCCAGATGTGCATAGAAATGCTGCTTGTCATGGGTGGTGAGGTGCAGGCAGCCGAAGCCCCGGGCCCGAGCCCACTGCTCTGTGGCCTCCATCAGCCGCCGGCCATAGCCCTGGCCACGCAGCACCCGGGCCACCACCACGCTCTCCACAAAGAGGCTGTGGGGCCGGGTGGCCACGCGGGAGAGCCGGACGTGGCCCACAAGCTGGCAGGGGGCCTCGGCGGTGCCCGGGCTCCGCAGCAGCAGCAGGCAGGTGGGAAAAGAGTCTGAGGAGCGCTGGAGTGTGTGGAGCCGCGACGCCCGGCTCTTTCCCCACTCCTCGTGCAGCAGCTCAGCACAGGCCTCCAGCAGCTCTGGCCTCTGGTGCAGCGGGACCAGGGTCAGCTCCTCCGACACAGAGCCCATTCTTCTCACTGGTGGGAGACCAACAGGCCACAGCTCAGAGGTAGTGGGGCACAGATGGGGTGTTCCCCCCAGCCCACTCCGGCCCCAGCACAGCCATGGCTGCCCAGCTCCTGGCGGGATGGGTTCAGGGGGGTTAACGGCAGGTCTGAGGGTGAACGACAGCACCGCAGCAGGGAAGTGGCACGTGGGGCTCTGGGGTGGGCCCTGTCAGCCTCTGAGGGGTCAGAAACCCCCTACTACAACCTGTGTGCTGTGGGGACGCCCTCTCCCAGCCCGGTGGTCATTTCTCTTGCAAAGAGAAGCCACAGAGGGCAGGAGGAACTGCCACACTGCTGTGTCAGCTGGGGATGAGCAAACTGCTCCACTTTCCCCTCTCAGGGGAGGTGAGGGTCTGGCCCTGCTCCCCCACACTCTCAGGATGTCCCCAGAGTCACCCTCCAGGCTGAAGACCTCTGGCTCCCAGCCCAGCCTCCATTCTGCCTGGTTTGGAGATCAGGCAGCACCCCAAGGCCTCCTCAGCACCCTCAGGCAGAGGATGCTTTTTCTTTGTGTCCCTGTCCCCCACCCAGCAAACCCACACTGGGGACCCCACCAGCAGTGCCTGCACCTTGAGGGGACTTCAGTGCCAGGGGGAGGCCCCCTCATGTCTGGCCTCCTGCCACTTCTGCCTGTGGTGCCCTGCCAAGCTTTGCCTGCCCTGATGCCCAGTTCCCCCCTATGCCTGTCCCTCTCCAGCCCCAGCCCAGGGGCTGCCCACCCTGCCTGGTGCTGCCCATGCTCACACTCACCCTGCCTACTTCTGTCGGATCCTGTACCCTCGGTGCCTGCACGGCAGGAAGCAGCCCAGGCTCATGGCCAACCGCAGAGCCTAGTTCTGCTTCCCCAGTGCGAATGACACGCCTGTTCAGATCCCCACATGGCACCCCCCTGCCCCAGCACCCAAACCAGACTGCATCCCCCATCACTGCAGTCCACACTGCACCCACATGAGGTACAAAAACCTGAACAGCATCATCCAGCTGATCACTGCCCCCCATTATTGATCCATCCCTGATCCACCACTGACCCCCCACTGAGCAGTCACTGACCCCCATCACTGATCTGTCACTGATCCATTGACGAGGTTTCCCCTGGTATCCAGTAGAGGATGGAGGTTCTCCAGGGCCCTCCTTTTATTGCTAATTTATTTGTAGAAGTACTTTTTATTATCTTCTATGGCAGTGGCCAGCTTGGTTGGCTTTCCCTCTCATCTTCACCCACAAACATTCAGCCTTCTCACTCACGACACTGAGGTGGAGGCAGTCCCTGACATACAATGCAACCCCACCACCTCGTCTGCCTCGCCTATCCCTTCTGAAGAGCCTGCAGCCACCCACTGCAGCACCCCCCACTGCAGCACCCCGATTGTGCAAATCCTCCCACCACATTCCTGTGATATCAGGATTTCCCTGCTGCACAAGGGCTTCCAGCTCCTCCTGGCTGCTGCCCATGCTGTGGGCACTGGCACAGATGCACTGAAGTTGCTCTGTGAATCTGGACTCCAACAGCTGCAGCACACTACTCCCTGGCTCATTTCTAGCAAGCCGGGCGTTATCCCTCCCCTATCTCCTAGGTCCCATCCATTTGCCAAAATCTCCTAACCTGCATGATCCCTTATCTACTGCACCACCCTCCTCAGTTTCCTGACCCCAGCTCCCAGGGCCTCAAATCACTTCTTGAGGGGTACTTGGGAAGGTGACCTGAGCTGGGGCAAAATCCGTGTGTACTACGGGGAGAAACCTGTTTCCAACTTCCCCTTTCCCCAGGTCCCCTCCATCTGCTTGGTGGCAAGAGGCAGGGCCGAGAGCAGGGCAGAAAGCTCTGGCTTGAGCGGTGCCCCCCCAGCCCCTGCCTGCAGGCTGCTGCCAGAGCCCCTTCTCCTGCCCCAGCGCACCCAGCTCCTCACCACTGCCTGTACTGCACAACCCTCCAGACGCAGCTGCCTGTCTGCAAAGGGGAGCCCAGCCCTGGCACTCTCCCCTGCGGCTTCACGGGCCATATCCCAGAGCCCCGCCACAGGTCCCCGGGGGGGGGGGAGGGGGTGTCACCCCAAAGCCTCGGGTTCCTCAGGGGCAGCGGGTGCAGGGAGGGACCTTTTTGGAGGGGCCGTGAGTGCAGAGCAGCAGCAGCAGCAGCCCCCCACACCGACACATTCACTTGGCTGCCCACCCCACCGGCAGCGCACTGCAGGGGGCCCTGCCACACTCACCCAGTGCCCATCCAACCACGTGTGCCTCAGTTTCCCCAGCCTGCTCAGTGGGAAGCGCGGCAGCCACGCTGCTGGACATGGCCCACTGTCAGCAGCCCCCTGCACGGCACCCAAGCCGGACTGCCATCCCATCACTGCAGTCCACACTGCACCCACATGAGGTGCACTAACCTGAACGGCATCACCCAGCTGATCCCTGCCCCCCATTCCTGATCCATCCCTGATCCGCCACTGACCCCCCACTGAGCAGTCACTGACTCGTCACCCCTCCCGTCAGTGCCGGGCCCGCTACTGACCCATCTCTGCCTCCATGACTGCCCCCATCGCTGCCCCCCTCCTGCCCATCACCGACCCCTCTCCTCCCGCCCCGCTCCTCCGCACCCACCGCTTCCGCCGCCGACACCGCTCGGCGCACGCACCGCGCCCCCTGGCGGTCGGAGGCCGCGCTCTTCTCCCCACCGGCTGTGGACCCCTCGGGGCCCGCTGCCCGCTGTCGCCGGGGGAGCTCATCGCCACTGGCACCGCATGAACTTGGGGTTTCACTGAATACAGAGACTCAGGCACAGACAGCGCGACGAGGATGCTCAAACTGGGGTTTCACTGCCTCTGGAGGCTGCAGTTCTCCGGGTCAGGCAGGGTGCCGCAGGAGAGCCAGGTGTCTGCTCTCAGCCCAGTGTCGGTTCCTCCTGTTGCTGAGCCTGAGAAACAGGTACCTGGCTGCAAATGAAAACACCTCGGGGAGCCTCTCAGGGTCATAAATCGGAGCAGACAAGAACATGTCGTCAATTGGAAAGACTAAACATGCATTCCAACGCCCTTGACTAAGGGATTTCTATAAAATTGTAAAACCAGTTAGGGGATTTCTCCCCAAACGAGCACCACAACCCCCAGAGACCACTCCTCAAATGCACAGTGCCTGCACCATGGCCTTCTCTGCCCAAATTACCTCGTGCATCAGTAACGAGAATTGGTGGGCATTTCACGCATCATAATGAGCCCGTTCCTAATGATGATGTCTAAGCTGTAAACTGCCCCTTCTCGGTGTGTGTGTTAGGCAGAGTGACTGCTGCCCAGGGCTCTGCCAACGGGGCCGTGTTTCCGGGGCTGAGGTGGGTAGGGATCCCCAGCAGGAGCCATCACTGACTCACAATTGACCCATTACTGATGGCCCTGGCAACCGTAACCGGGGGCCCGGCTATGTTAGGGGGACCCCAGCATCCCCAGGTCAGTGCGGCTGCAGCAGTGGCCGAGTGCATGGTGTGTACCCAGCATCTCTGCGTGCTCAGCAGCCTTCAAGTGAGGGGAGACCCTGGGCCGTGTCCAGGGCCTCCTGTGCAAAGGGAAGAGCCTTCGAGTGCCTGAGGGCCACGGGCTGTGCCCCAGCCCAGCCACAGGTGGGGGTGGCCCCAGTCCCCAGGAGCGAGGGGACAGTGGGGTTGTGACAAGGGGGTGCTCCGGCTCAGATGAACCGCAACCCGGTGCCAGGAGAAGGAGGAAGGTGGAGTCAGTCCCACCGCCCTGGGGAAAGGAGGGGTCCGTGGGGCTCTGGGGTCACAGGAGGGGTGCTGTGGAGGGGGAGATCAGGAGCTTGAGCAGGGCTGACATCGGGGCACTCTGTCACCCAGCCCTGCCTGCAGAGGGTCTCAGGGACATGGCAGGAGCAAGCAGCCCCCCAAGCGCTCTGCCCCACCACTCCTGGCAGGGCAGCTCTGTGGGTGGGGGTTCCCCTTCACCCCTTTCCTCCCTCCCTCCCTCAGGATGGAGGCGAGACCCCCCAGCCAACCCAGGCTGGCCTGGGTGGAGGAGGACGAAGCTGGCCCAGCTCCCAGCTCCGGGCTGAATTGCAGTGAGATGCATGAAGGTAAGTGTGCGGGTGCTGCGGGCAGGGGCTGCCCACACTGCCCTGCCCCGTCCCACGCTTGCAGTCCCAGCCAAGCATCGGCTGTGCAGTGCAGAGCCCAGGGCACAGCCCCACCACAGCATCCCTGGGCCAGGAACTCCCTCTTCCCCCTGGTGCTGGGTGTCCCTCCTTGAGCCACACTGGGGCTCCCTCCCCTGCTGCCCTCCCACATTGCATCCTTGCCCCTGGGGTGCAGGGGGGGTACCCGTGTCCCAGCCTAGAGCCAGGGCTGGGGACATCCTTGAAGCTGGGTAGAGGGTTCATGTACTCCCCACTGCCTGCCCTCCAGCCCAGCCTGCTCTGCCTTGGCCAGGTTCACGCATCTCTACTGCAGGTGTGTCCAGCGAGGACAAGAAAATCCTGGACACCATCATAGCATCCGTCGAGAGGAGACCAAAGGTATCCACGGCCACTTCCATGCAGCTGTGCCTGTGTCTCCTGCACAGGCTTTCTGCCCCCATCCCATACTCAGAAGGTGCTGGGGGCTCTTAGGGACCCCCCATCTGTCTCTCCCGCCTGACAATGTCTGTCCATCTGTCACCTCGCTGGCTGGCAGCAAGAAGATCAGAAGCTGAAGTTTCTGGAGGCCATATGCACCGCCTGCAGCACCGCCAGCATGCTCTCCTTCCTGTGGAGCACGCTGCTGTTGTTCCACACTGACCTGGCGGAGACCCTCGAGGTGAGGAGATGGCTGGTCAGGCTGAGCAGGGGCAGCAGCACAGCCGTGGGGCAGGAGAGGGCTCAGCCAGGCAGGGAGCGTGAGTGAAGTGAGCGCCGCTCTGGGGCTGCACCCTTGGTGATGCTCCAGAGCCATCTGCATGCCCCGGCTGCAGGTCTCTTGGCCAGCCTGTGCTCTGTGATGCGTGCAGTCCATCCAGCTACACGGCTGGGACCACTGCTAATGGTTGGGGGTGCCAGGACGGGTCCTGACAGCCCCACAGGCTATTGCTGGATGAAGGAGCTGCCCTGTCCTGACCCATCCACACTGCTGTGCCCCTCAGGTGCTGCTGCTAAGCGAGCCCGTTGATCGCCTGGACACCACGGTGCGGCAGCAAGTCATGCTGACCATCGCTGCCATGAGGTACCTGCCCAGCCCCAGCTCAGCGTCCCCAGTACCCAATGCCCCATCAGCCCCATCCTGGGGGCACCCACAGAGCTGGGACTGAGAGGGGAGCAGACAGCAGGGCAGGGGGTGGCACAGGGATTTCCCCCCAAAGGCCAATGTCAGGGTCAGGAGGGGTTCAGATCGTCCCTGTAATGTGGGGATCAGCCCAGGTCTCCAACCCCTGGGTCTGCCTCCTCCTTGCCTCCTCCCAAGAGCTCTTCCATGTCCCTGCAGCAGAGCAGGGCTGCTTCTGCAGGAGAAGAACAGCCTCCTGGAAGCCTGCTTTCGCAGCATCTTCCACCTGCCTCCGCAGGACAGCCAGGGCCCCGAGGCTTGGCTCTACTGTGCGGTAAGCCTGGTGTGAGCCACAGGGAGCTCCCTGTCCCGAGGCCCCCTTCTGGTCAGAGCAGGGCCACGGCTGCGCTGCTCCCCCAGGCTGCCAGGCCTGCCCTCGACACCCTGTTCCCTTGCAGACCCTGTCCGCGATGGACAGCATGTTACAGGTGCTGGTGCGCAGTGCCAGCACCCTCGGCATCCAGGAGCTGCAGAACCTCTTCAAGGTTTGGCCTTGGCACAGGGTCCCCTTGGGCATTGACCTCCGGCTTGAGCGGTGCCCCCCAGCCCCTGCCTGCAGGCTGCTGCCAGAGCCCCTTCTCCTGCCCCAGCGCACCCAGCTCCTCACCACTGCCTGTACTGCACAACCCTCCAGACGCAGCTGCCTGTCTGCAAAGGGGAGCCCAGCCCTGGCGCTCTCCCCTGCGGCTTCACGGGCCATATCCCAGAGCCCCGCCACAGGTCCCCGGGGAGGGGGGGGGTGTCACCCCAAAGCCTCGGGTTCCTCAGGGGCAGCGGGTGCAGGGAGGGACCTTTTTGGAGGGGCGGTGAGTGCAGAGCAGCAGCAGCAGCAGCAGTAGCGCGATGTGGGGACCCACCCGGCCACAGCCCGCTGCTGTGAGGGGCAAGGACACGTGCTCCGTGTCAGGCAGTGCCGAGGTGCTGTTCTGTGCTGTGCTGTTCTGTGCTGTGCTGTTCTGTGCTGTTCTGTGCTGTGCTGTGCCACCCCACCTTCCAGCGCGCCGACAGCTTTTCTCCTCCCAGCTCCTGCTGCCCTTCGTCAGTTCGGAGGTGGCCGTGGTGCAGCAGAGGGCTCTGGCACGGATTGCCCAGCTGGCCAGCTTCTTCAGCACCTACCCCCTGCCTCAGGTACCAAGCTCCTGCTCTGGGCTGCCCCAGTGCCCCAGCCCCGTGCCCGTGAGCCCCAGCAGCACCCCATCTCCAGGAGCTCAGGAGCAGGGGCTCTGCCCTGCCCTGTCCACGCTCTTTCCCAGGGCACAGGCAGCAGCCTAGGGCCAGCATCCCTGCCCTGCTTGGGGCTGCTGCCTGGCTGCTCTGGGAGCGGCTGAGGCTCTCCTTGTGCCCAGGTGACCCTGTGCCCACCTTTCCCCAGTTCTGCTCCTGCTCTGTACAACCCCCAGCGCTCCATCCTCAGTGCTGGAAGACTGTGGTGATGGGGAAGCTGGTGGGGCACCTCACCCTCTGCTGCACCTGCGAAGACAAGGGGATCTGCCATGAGGCTGCAGAAGCTCTCTTTCACATGTATTGCTTCACCGTGCAGCACCTAAGTAAGAGAAGCTGTGTGGGGCTGGGTTCCCCCCGGCATGGGCAGCCAGGGGCCACTCTTCTTGGCAAGAGAAAGCCACATCCAACCTGCCTGCCCGCAGCCCCAAGAGCCATTTCCCCTCGCCCACCCTTGCACTATCCCTGGGCCTTCCCTGGGCTTTCTGGCCCTGTGTGGGTCCAGGCCTCTCTTTGCCAGTGACTTTCCATCCCAGTGCTCTCAGCTGCACCTCTAGCTCAGCACCCTCTCTCTGAGCACCCTGGTTTTGCTGCTCACCAGGCACATACTCCTGTCTGCCGAAGAGTAGGCGGCTGCAGCTGCTGCTGAGCTGGGAACAGACGCACACCTGGCAGCTGTTCAGTACCAGAGACACAAGAAAGATGTTCTTGGTGAGAAGTGCCTTTGGCTCCTGGCCAGGGCTCAGCATGAGTGAAAGGACACCCGGTGCATGCAGGTGATGGGGCTCGTGCTGTTCCTGAGCAGGGGCCAGGCAAAGGCCCAGCGAGCTCGGGTTCCCCGCAGGACCCTGAGCCCCAGCACTGGTCTCCTCCCAGCACGGCCTGGCTCTGTGTCCCGCTCTCACTGCACAGCCAGGATGCTCTAGGTGACAGTCCTCCCTCTCCCGCAGACGTTTGCAAATTGTCTCCAGCCCTCTGAGCGGGGAGATATCACCCTCATGGCCATGAAGACCTTGATAAACCCAGGGGTCTACAGCATCAGCATGGCTGCCCACATGGTGGACATCCTTGTGTCATACACTGACTTCCGCACAGGGCAGGTGAGCAGCCTATGGTGGCACGGCTGATGCACCAACCCTCCGGGGACTGTTCTTGTCCTGGCTGTGTGCCTGGCCAGCACTGACACTATCTCAAGCTGGCGTAGCACACTGGGAATGGAAGCAGCACCCAGGTAGTGCTGGAGAAACAGCCACGCTCACCCTGCTGACATCACTCCCCACTGCCACCCATGTGTCCCTTGCAGGTGCTGGACATCATGTGGGCCATCTACAGAAAGCTGCCCTCCGTCAGCACAGAAATAGCCCACAACACCCTGAAGAAGGCCCTGCTGATGCTGACACACAAAAAGCCCAGAGAGGTGGTGGCCAGCGTGCTGCAGTGCTCCCCAACGTGCAGCAGGTATGCGGTCCAGCAGCCTTTGGGGCTCCTCTGCCACTGGGACGGGAGCCCCAAGACCCTCCTGAGGGCCTTCAGCCCGCCCATCCTCCAGAGTGTCCTTGCTGACAGAGCCCCATGTCCCTGCAGTGACGCCATGGTCCTATGGAAGACGATGCTCTCTGAGCCCAAAGCTGCAAAGAAGGTGCTGGGGGAGCTGCTCAGCATCATGACAAATCAGTCGCGGCGCAAGGTCTCCACCGCCACCATGGACAACCCGCGCATCCTGTCCCTGATCGTGAGTTGCTCGATGAGGCCTTGCTGTCTCCTGGGGCTCCCCCTCCTCTTCCCTGCCCACCCAAGCCCTGAGCTCCCCAGGGATGAGAGGATGTCTCAGGTTTTGGGTGTCTTCTGCAGGCATGCAGCACGATACACAAAATCCTCAAGCAGTCCCTCTGCCCAAAGGAGGTGGAAGAGGTTTTCTCTCAGCTTTTCCTTGCACTGCTGTTGCAAGTGTCATTCACAACACAGCTGAATCTAAAGGAAGTGCCCATTTGCTGGAAGGAGTACCAGCAGGATCAGCTCACTCCACTCAGGTGCTCCATCCCTGTCCTCTCATCCCCGCTGAACACCTGGAGCCAAGCCAGGGGTCCCGGTGGCAGCTGAGCATCTCTCCTTGTGCAGGTCAGCAGTGCAGTCCATGAGAGCATTGCTCCGCATGATGGACTTTGATATCAAGGAGATGGCCATTGAGAAGCAGGGTGGCTGGGACAACCTGCTCCATGCCCAATGCCACCTCGAGGGAGTGCGCATTGTGGCCAGGTGAGAGCCCCTTCTCCCTGCTCCTCGGGGACCACGCGCCCCCCAGCACCTGCTCCCTTGGGGCTGATGGTGGGGGGGCGGGGGTCCCCACTGCTCAGAGAAAGTGCCACAGACTGGTGATGTCCAGACTGCTGCAAACCCCAGGGAGATGAGCCTGCCCGGCTCAGGCCTGACAGTGCCTCCTTTCCCCTGCCAGGGAGATGATGAAGACCCCGAGACACCTGTGCGGCATGCTGTTTGACCAGCTGGTGGATCTCCTTGCTGTGGAGGACCCCACATGGGAGATGGTCGCCATGGTCATGTTCATGGAGGTGAGCCCAACGCCAGTGCCCCAGGCTGTGGGGAGAGCTGGGATGGAGGGTGAGCTTTGGTTGGTACCATGCAGAAGCAGGCAACCAACCAGTGCAGTGTGCTGTGGGTCATGGGGGCTCTCTGCAGTCCCTGTCACCTCTGTCTGGGCTTGCTCTTGCCCCAGCACCCTTGCCTTGAGCTGATGGTTGGAGCCAGCACCGCACCTCACCAGCTCCTCCTGTGCGTTTCAGATGCTGAAGTGCACTGACATCAGGGATACTCTGGGCTGTGCTGCGAAGATCTTCCCCATGTACCTGCAGAGCCAGTGCAGGGGGATGCCCAAACTTGTGCTCCAGACTCTCCATGGGCTCTCCGAGATTCCCGACACGGTGCGCAGGAGTCACTGGGGCAGTAACACAGGGCGCAGTGGTGCTGCTGGGTAACACGGTGGCTTCTGGGCATCGGGAGAAGTACCAGCTCTGTGCCTGCCCATTCCAGTGCCCCACGGCTGTGCCCTGCACAGTAGTACTGTGGGGAAGGGGTTGCCATTGCTGGCACGTCCCGGCAGAGGCTGCGGCACCTCTGAAAGCTTTCCAGGCGGTGGTGCCAGGCACCCACCAGCCTGCCCAGGGGCTCTGCTGGAGAAGGGGCAGCCCAGGGGATGGCGAGGAGCCCGTGCTGTCTGTCCTTCCCCTCTGTGCCCTGCTCTTCCCCTGGCCATGCCAGTGAGCCCAGTCTTGCTGGGCTCATGCTCGCCCTCATAACCTGTGCTGCCTGCTGAGGAGCCAGCGGGGAGGCCAGTGTTTGCAGGAAGGGTTTTCACTCCTGCCATCGGTCACTGCCTTACAAAAACGAGATGCCATGTCTCACACAGGCAGAGAAAATCCTCACCCTGATGCCAGACATCGTGGCATGCCTGGAGGATACTGATGACAGTGATGTCATCTCCATGGCCATACTGGTGCTCAACAACTTAATCCCGCTGCTGCAAGAGAACACACAAGGCCTCAGCGCCCTTGCCATCGCTCCCAAGCTCCGGTTGCTCTTTGACAACGTAAGGCTGGGGGAGAGACTTGTGCCCCTGCACTGGGCACCTCCATTCACACCTCCCACCCCAGCCCCATGCTCTGCAGGGGAATGCTTTGCCCCACTGCCCCATCGCTGCCCTCTGCGGCTCTGTAATGTCCCCCATCCCCTCCCCGCATGGACTAAGCCTGGCTTGGCCTCCCTGCTGCAGGAACTGGTGGTGGCAGGATGGCAGCAGGGCTGTTGAGCCCCAGCCTGCCCTGGCAGCATCCCCGAGCCCACCTGGGGTCTCCTGCTGTGTCCCCCAGCCCTGCTGGGCAGATATTCTGCATGCTGCAGCTCACTCCCTTTTGGAGCAGGCTGTTTGGGAACATCCATCTCCATGTCTGCCCCCTGCTCGCCACGGGCTTGGGGCTGAGCTCCTTCTCCCGCAGGAGTCAGACACTGTGAGGCAGCAGTCCATCTGCTTATTCCAATATCTGATGGGATTTGTGACGGGTGCTGAGAAGAAGATGATGAAGGAGGAGGTGTGGGAGAGCCTGCTGCCGCTGGTCTTTCACCTGCACGACCAGAAAGAGAACGTGGCCAAGGTGGAATTCCCAACCAGATCGGTCCTTTGGGCAGGGCACTGGTGACATTGGAGCCTTCAAATGCGTGTCACCATGAGGTCTAGCTTGCTGAGGCCCTAAGACCAGCCAGAGCACCCCCCCGGGGGGGGGGGGGGGGGGGGGGGGGGGGGGGGGGGGGGGGGGGGGGGGGGGGGGGGGGGGGGGGGGGGGG
>JAVHNG010177570.1:0-12069 GCA_034783435.1 Agapornis swindernianus
GGACAGATAATACTTACTATTAATGGCTCTATAAACGTGTCTGTCTCTTATAATTAATACTCTTAACATCTTAATTACATTTTACAACTTTTATAACTTTTTACAATCTTTCCATGTTCCCCAACATTCCTCCCTTCTTAGTTCCTCGCTTTCCGATGATATGGTCTGATCCCGATCACTTCTCGGAAATTGGTAGCCCTTTTTGTTTGTCGGTGTAAGCGCTCTCTGGGATTGTTTGGTGTAGCTTCCAATGTTGGTTCTGGTTCGTTGTCTCGCGTTGGTCCCGTGTCTTCTACTACTTTTGTGTTCTCAAGACTTGGATCGAACTCAGTTTCTTCGATGTCCCTGACCATATTTCCATCTTCTTGGATCCTTCTCCCACTCCATATTTGGTTCATGTGTCTTATGATCACTTGGTCTGCAGTTTTTATTTTTGCCATCGTTTTCCCTAGTTTTCGTACGATTGTACCGTTCACCATCCTTCCTCTCCAGTCTTTGATGACCACCTCTTCTCCTTCTTCCAAGTTTCTGGTCCTGGCGCCATGTTTCTTGTCGAATTGACGTTTCATCTGTTTTTGGCCTAGACTTAGATCTTTTGAACTTTGTTCTCGTGGTTTGAAGATGTCCATAGGTGTTCTTAGCCTTCTTCCCAAAAAGACTTCTGCTGGTGATTTATTTCCCAGTTCCTGTGATGGTGTATAATTGTACGCTATAACTGCTGCGTCTAGTGTGCAGTTTGGATCGGCAATCGATTTTTTTATCGTTTGTACCATTCGTTCCGCTAATCCATTTGATTGCGGCATTCTAGGTGCGGTCCTTAGGTGTGTGATATTCCAGGTTGAGCATAGTAGTGCAAATTCCTCCGACGTGAATTGTGTTCCGTTATCACTTACCACGCATTTTGGTGCTCCGAAATGACGGATTACTACTTTAAGGTAGTTAACTACTGCTGTTGATGTTGCTGGACATATCCACTGTGCATCTATGTATCTACTAAAGCTGTCAGCAATTACCAGAAATTGCTTGCCTTTTGTTGGTTCCGCGAAATCTAAATGAACTCTTGTCCATGGTTCTTTTGGTTCTGGCCATGGATGTAGCGGGAACATTCTTGGAGCTGCGGCGTTCTTTGTGCACGTGTTACAATTGCGGACAAATTTTTCTATGTCCTCCGACATTTTTGGCCAATAGAAATGTTTTCTTGCCAGACTTTTCATCCTTCTTATGCCTGGATGTGCTGTGTGTAACTTGTCCAGTATCTCTTTTTGTAGTACTGTCGGTATTACGACCTGATCTCCCGTGATTAGAATTCCATCGTGATAGCTTAATGAGTCTGCTCGATAGAAGAATGGTTTAAGATTTGCATTGTTCTTGTCCTGTAGTTTCCATCCTGTTCTCATTCTATCCCTTACTACCTTTAGTATCGGATCTTGTTCTGCCAACTGTTTTACTGTTTTCCGCTCTTGGGCATTCTTTAGTGTCTCATTACATAGATATTCGAGGTCTTCTTCTACCTGTATTGCTCCCAAGACTTGATCTGTTGCTTGACTGTTGTCCTCGCGAGTCTTATCAATGAGTCTTGATAATGCGTCTACTTGTCCAAATTCAGTTGTACGGATATATTCTATTTTGAAATCGTACCCAATTAGTCTGATAGCCCATCGTTTTAGTCGGGCTGTTGTGCGTTCTGATAATCCCTTCATGTTGGATGTGTTGAACAATGCTACTAATGGTCTGTGGTCCGTTTGTAGAATGAATTTACGACCCCAAATGAATTTATGAAATCGTTCTGTTGCCGCTATTAATGCTAGTGCTTCTAATTCGATTTGGCTGTAGTTTTGCTGCGCTGAGCTTAACGATTTGCTCATGTGGAAAACGGCTTTCTCGCTTCCGTCTTGATATCGTTGTATCAGTGCACCACCTATTCCTGTTTTGCATGCATCCGCTGCCACGATGAGTGTTTGAGTCGGATCGTAGTGTGCCAGGAGTAATGGGCTGGTTAACACTCCCTTAATTTGTGTGAACGCTTTTTCTTGCTGCTCTGTCCACTTGAATTTTTCCTCCTTCCGTAGGAGTTTCTCGAATGGTGTTTTGAATGTGTGTAGCCTCTGTACGAACTTTCCATAATAGTTGACTAAGCCTAGAAATGCTCTTATTTCGTTTACGTTCTCGGGTCTGCGTAGCTCTGATATCGCTGCTTGTTTTTCTGGGTCTGCCTTGAGTCCTTGTTTGTCTACAATCAGTCCTAAGTATCTGACTGATGTTCTCTTGAATGAACATTTCTCCAGTTGTAGCCGGAATCCCCAATTCTGCAGTCTTCCCAAAACCTTGTTTAGTCGTATATCGTGCGTGCTCTCATCTGGTGCCATTATTAGTATGTCATCTAGGTACACCAATGTACCCTCTATTCCCGCCAGACAGGTTTCCAATATCCTTTGGAAGATCGCTGGTGCTGATTTCAACCCAAAAACTAACCGGTTGAACTGGAATAGGCCTTTGTGCGTAGCTATTGTTGTGTAACTACGGCTTCTTTCGTCTAATATGATTTGATGATATGCATCTTTGAAATCCAATTGACTGAATATGGCGTTTCCACTTAGTTTTGCCATTATTGTTTCCATGTCTGGTAATGGGTGTTTGTCTGTACATAGTGCATTGTTTAGCCCTGTTGAGTAATCGGCGCATAGTCGAATTTTACCGTTTGCCCGACTTACTGCCACTATCGGTGCTGACCATTCTGCTGTTTCTACCGGAGAAATTGTACCATTTGTTGTCAGCCGCTCTAGTTCTTTTTCGATGATAGGTTGTACGGCTAATGCTACCGATCTTGCACCCTTGCGTATCGGTTTTGCTCCTTCTTCCAACTGTAGATGAGCTTCCATTTTTGTGCATGTACCCATTCCATTCTCGAATAATTCCGGAAACCGATTTTGAGTATCACTTATTTTGATCGCATTTAGCTCTAACTTCTCTTCGTTGGACCATGATATTATTCCTAGATCCGACAGATCTTGAGCTCCTAATAAGTTATTCTCAATGTTTAACACAATTACTGATGTTTTTATCGACTTCTTGCCACATGTCATATTCACCCTGCATCTTCCGTATGTCTTTACTGGCTTCCCGTCTGGCCCTGTGATTCTCCCAACAGGTGTTTCCAACTTTGGATGATCTAACTGCTGCCATGTCATCACTCCAATGGCTGATGTATCTGCTCCAGTATCAGCTCGCATTTTTACAGTGGTCTTCCCAATTTTTATATCGAAGAATTTACGAGCGTTTTCCATATGGTTGTCAATTGTGTTAAGCTGGATAGTACTTATCCTTTGTTCTTGTTGTTTTTTCTTCTTCTGACATGCTCTGACTATGTGTCCTTCCTTCTCGCAGAAGTAACATTTGGCAGTTTTGAATGGGCAATCATTTCGAGTGTGAGATGTTCCCTCGCATCTGCTGCAACTATCTCCATGATTGTTGAAGTTCCTAACTTTCTTTTTCTCCCGCTTCTCGGTATGCTGCCTCTTATTTTCCTTTTTGCCGTATAGTAGGTTTATTTCCATGTTTTTATTAAGATCTGCCCTGGGTTGTCCTGTGTGTACATCTGCTTTGCGTGTTTCGAAACGTTGCAGTATGTCCCTAATCCCTCCTAGCTTGATCATTGGATTGTCCTCTATGGCTTTCCTTACAAGTTGTCGCACTTGTATATATGATGGGTCTGCCGTCTGTAATAGTACCAAGAATACCTTGAATGTGTCCAAGTCCAAGTTTTCAAATTCAAATTGGTCTCCCATCAAGTTTGCTTGATCTATTATCTCGCCTGTAGTCTTCCCTGGTGCCATTTGCGTTGTCATGATTTCGTACCGTCTTTGGAACAGTGATTTTGTCGGGCCAAACATCTTGGTGAGTGTGTCTACCAATTCTTCGTATGGCATCTGTTCTGGTACTTTTGGAGATACTCGGCACTGTAATTGATAGTACGTTTTCTCGTCCAATGCACGGAGCAACATGTCCACCTGTTCTTCCTCGTTTGCGCCATATTTTCGTATCACATGGCCGTTCCGTCTTATCCAGGTGTCGAAGTACTTGTCTTCCTCCGGCTTGTATGAGAATGTCCCCAGCAGTGACATCCCGATCCCATACTGACTTGGTCCTGGGTTGTGCATCTCCAGACGGTTAAGCAGAGTCTCCAGCATGTCCTCCATCTTTATCCCTGGTCGCGCCATTTGTTGGGTCTTTGATAGTTATTGGTTCGAGTTATAGATGAAGTTTATTGAATAAAACAATAGAATGAATACAAGACAGGAAAGTAAGATAATGTAAAGCTACTAATTACAAACAAACAGTAGGAAAGATAATACTTAATATTAATGACTCTATAAACGTGTCTGTCTCTTATAATTAATACTCTTAACATTTTAATTATATTTTAAAACTTTTTATAACTTTTGCTATGTTCCCAACAATAATAAAAAAAACCAATACTAATTAGTAAATTTTTTGTTAAAGATGTATAAATGGAGCCATAAAAAATATTGAAAACTTTAAACATTATTTTACTTTTACTTGTCGACGCCGCAACAAAAGTGTTGATAAGGGAATTCTGTTGCGATAGAACTTAGAGCTTAAAACTGATATAAATAAACTATCCTTATAAACTCTGAAGTTGCAAAGAATACGCATCTAACTTTTTTTTGTATGAAAAAGTAATAAATATTACTGAATAAGTAAAATAAAAGGTTTTTAAAACTGACTATGTCTGTACAAGTTAAAAAAACCACAATATAATTGAATGAAAAAATTTTAAAATCGTTAATAATTTAAATAACATGTCGAGCACAATCTGCTCTACCACCAAAACATATTCTTTTAAGTTTTTTTTACTATCATGCACTCTCTCTAGAGGATAAAATTCTTAAGATTTATAATTGGGCTTTGCATTAATTTTAACGATATTATCATGTCATAAAGATAACAATTTTGCAATCATGATCCGGAAGACTATATAAAATCATAGAAAGCATTCAAGATTACATTTTTAAACAAATATAACATAAATAACATACTATATTATGGTACTTAAACTTTCGGCAATCCCAAAAATATCCCCTTACAGTCCACTTCAGCGATATATGAAGCAAGATTTTTCAAAAAATGCTAAATAAATTTCTAAACTTGCAACTCAAATGCATAGACCACTGGTTTTTCCACATTTAAAAACATGATTACTGTTCTGGAAACAAAAAATTTTTTTTCGTACATGTAGTGAATCGTGCCTATCAATACAATAGTATCTATTTAAACATATTTTCCGGACTGAAAATGCTAAGAAATCTCGTTCATACCGATGGTAAGAGAAGATAAATAAACGCAAGGCACATATGAACCAATCGCGATCACTGTTTAATGGCCGCGATGATCACAATTTATTAAAAATAATTTTTGAACGTCCTGATCTCCAGGTTCCACAAAGACTTCTGTTTGAGGTACTATTGCAAATGGAAAAATAGGTCCGAACAGAGATCTATGTTGTGGAAAAAAATTTCATCATTTGCCAATAATATTGCTCGGTTTATGAATGAATGGCGGAAGGCACAGTTACCAGCAATCAACAAGCTTCATTTGTTGGAAGCTTATGTGCTAGACTTTTTGTAATTTCACCAGTTGTAGGGTATCTATTCAGAGCAATCGTTGAAATTCATACACCTCATTAAAAGAATGGTGATAACACAATGTTTTAATGCAAAAGAAAATGTAACACAAAATTTTTTTATGCGCAGCTATTTGGCCTTGTCTTTAGCCAATTTAAGCCATTTTTAAAACAAATAAAAAACCTACGGACTTAAAGATTTGGCAACTTTATGATAAAAATTATGTAATTAATTTTTTTTTTTTTTTTAAATGTATAGATCAATTTTTTAATTCGCTAATTTGACCAATAATTTTAAATCTTTGAATAACGTCAATTTTTTTTTTTTTTTTCAATAATGATAAAATTTTAATTCCCAAAACAAATAGAAACAGTAATAACATAATACCCCTATCCACATGTTTTAACAGGGCGTGCGTGGTGCGATATGTGATATATATGCTGTTACATAAACTTTAAGAAACATTTTTTTTTAAATTAATTGAAACGGTTATATTTTTTCATTAAATATATCGATAAAAACCTGTTTATTGATGGACATTTTGTTTATTATAACTAAATTTTGTAAACCTTTTTTGACTAAAATTTTTAATATTGGTAATGCAAGATTTCAGTAATTGGGCGTTAGTAATTAGTTAAAAACAGCCTTTTATATCGACATATTTTAGCATTTTCGGTTTTTTCTTAAATAATGTTTTTATATTTGTTATTAACTCAAAAATTTCAAAAACCAAATACGTTAAAAGTTAATTAAATGTAATTTATATATCATAAGATGTTCTTGCTTTTTGTAAATTTAAAAACAAATTAAAAAAGTTCTATGGAATATATGATCATCAATATAAGTTTTATGAAAACTAATGCATAAAATTGATTTATATTTATCATATTTAATTTTATTTGATAACGTTTTATTGATAATCATTTAAAAAGGACATATTTCAGTACATAAACCGACAACGGAAGAGGTGGAAGCCACACAGAATAAAGAATTGTTCGAGGGTGACATATTGGGAGTACCTACTTTTAATGATGAGTTCAGCGAGAAACGTATGCGAGACGACGCAGATGATAAGAACATTTTTGAACATCCGGTAATTAACATAGAAATTTTTTCAACATTATAAAAACTATAAAAGATAAATTTAATAGCAGTTTTAATAAATAAGGCAACTGTAACTTTTTAAAAAATTCATAGACTATGTAAAGCTTCAGTTAAAAGCTTTTTTGAATCTTGACTGTATGCTAAATAAAGTTTCCATTTAATGGTCGTATCTAGAAAAAATTTAGATTTTTCACACATTTGCTAAAATTTATTATATAATAATCAAAAAAAAATCAAATTTAGTGAAAAGTTGAGTTAACAATTTTATGTTTACCTAATCTATGTTTCTGATAAATAGCACTTAAGCAATATTTTTTATGTAATAGTATTTTTAGTACCACAGTTCATTAAATGTTGAAACTTATGGCAATAAGTTATGGGTGGATGGCCAAATTCCATATTTGTTGGAAGAAGGAATGACATCTTCGTAAGGTGTTTTGAAATTCATTACTGGTTTTTAAATGGACTACGTTCAATTTTTAGACAGTGAACAGCCATAGCTCAGGCATTCACAGAGTATAAAGATAAAACATGCATTAATTTTACTCCGAAGGAAATTGATGACTATGATTACATTTATATTAGACGAAATCAAGCATCTGGGTAAATTTTTGAAGATATTTTGTTAATTTAAAAAATAATTTAATGGAGTATTGTTATAACTTCTGTTTTTATAGATGTTCTTCATACGTGGGTCGAGCAGGTGGTAATCAAACAGTGTCGTTGGAAGTGATTAAGTGCTTTTCAAAAGGAATTATTGCGCATGAGTTAATGCATGCCATTGGTAAGTGATATTATAATGTTAATTTGTCATAGAAAAATCACACGTGGACAACAATGAAATAGCATAGTTGATTGTCTTAACTAATGACTAAACTAACATCATTAAAATTATTTTACCACAATTTTTTTAATTTTCAGAATTTTTTCACAAACACTCACGCACGGACAGAGACGACTACGTGCTAATTGAAGAAAAAAATATCAGACCAGGTCAATACTAAAAGCAAAAACAGTTAGATGTTTAACTCGTTTTTTTTAAATATTTGTTTTTAATTACTTAAAGTAAACAATTAGCGGAACTAAACATATTTTTTATGCTGTAGCCAGATGGTCACGTTGGTTATCATACTTGACAAGGGTTAGCACAAAGCTAATACCTTAGCGGCGTGAATAGTAATGTCAACGTAACTAATGGCGTAAAATTATGTTAACGGAATAGCATATTTTCCTTTGTTTTATTCTTTAAAAATTCACTAAGAACGACTTTTTATATACAATTTTTAACTTTTATCAACCAATATTTTGCTATAATGTATACATTATTGTGCAAGATTGTGAAAATAAAATATAAATTTTAGAAACTCGTAACTCTTTTTAATAATTACTGCAGAACGTATATTGCTAAAAATTGCGGATTATGTTATGAAACACACTTTTTTTTAGTTTCTTACGATCTTTTTGTAACTATAGTTATAGTAACGAATTCTAAATAGTTTTTATTGATTGTAAGTATATATTATGTTATAAAATTAGATTTTAATTTACTACTACATTATTAATCATTTAAAATTATTATCTAAAAAACCGTAATAATCAACGCTGAAAGAACAATTAATCAAAAAAAGTTCATAATTTAGTATATCTATAAAATTCAATACTCTGTGCCTGCTGTCGAGTTCATGAAATGTTTTTTGTTTTAGGAATGGCTCGAAATTTTGAAAAATATCCACGGAAGGTGATCGATAATCTTGGAATGCCTTACGATTATGAATCTATTATTCACTACCACAAACTAGCATTTTCACGTAATGGCCGAGCAACAATAGTCCCCAGAAACAACACAGCAGAAATTGGGCAAAGGTACAAGAAACTTGCCTTGTTTCCACAAGTTTTTAAAACATTTTTCAATGGATAACCCGTTTTTGTGCAATTAATTAAAAGTATTGCACTATTTGTAACTGTTATAAAATTAAGAAGAATATGTTAAACTAAACTGCACATTAAAAATTTTTTTCGTCTAAGGCTACTTTCTGCACCACTTGTAGTCAATGTAAACTTAAATTAAAATCTTTACGTTATGTTCTGCAGGAAGAATTGCAGAATTAATAGATTCTTTTTTACTTTTTGATTTAAAAACCAAACATTTTGTATCTATTTCAGGTCGCTTTAGAAAATTATGGTACACCTAAATTGTGCATAACTGTTAAATTTTTGTTCTTACAGTTATAAAATGACTTAACGTAAAAAATTCTAAATTTTATTCTATAATCACTTTTTGATTAAGCTATTGTGTCCATTAATTTGTTATAAGAATTAATTTAGATATAAACTAAGCGATGTGGATGCGATGAAGATTAACAAACTGTATAGATGTGAAAATCATTCCAAAACAAAACTAAACAAACCTAATCCCTCAATCTTTATCAGACCCACCGTAATCACATCTACATCGAATTACTATACTACAAGTTCAAAATCTGCTACAACATTGATGGAAACCAGTTCCTTACCAACTAGAAGCCCGTCTGCCAATTCGATACGGTATATAATTTGTTTTATTGATTTAAAAACAACATTTTGAGCGCAGTTACAATTTTCCACTAATATTTGTTGTTTCGTTTTAAGTTCTACGACCACAAGAGTTACCATTTCTTCTCAACCACCAATCCTGTCTTTCACGCGAAAGACCAGTGATCGATGGAAGTATCTTACTGACCGGTACGGTGTAAGCACAACTGCAAAACCACGAACAAGATCTACATGGTACCCAATTGCTGCCACATCTACGGAACGCACAAAAAATCGTTATGGATCAGCAGCAAAATCAAAAGCAATAAATGAAAGTAAGCCTTAAATTAAAAATGTGAATAAATCTGTTTGATCTGAATATTACTAAAACGCAATAGTAATAATATTTTTAAAATTGTTAAGAATTACACCTTAAAAGTTGTAGCAATACAAAAAGCCCTTAGATTTTTTATATTTAAAGTATTTGTAATGTTTTGAAATCTCCGCTCAATAAAGTTAGGATTGCTGATATTAATGACAATCTAAATAACATTAACCTACCTAAAAGAAAAACAAAATTTTAACTTTATGTCAGCAGCCCAATTATCAGTATACGCTGGAAATTTAAAAAAAAACAGCTAATTTATATAAAAATTTTTAAAACACGACGAAAGTTTACCTGTAACAGACACAATTGTCAAAGCCAAAATCCTACTATAGACTTCGAACGTTGTACATTGACGTATACCATGTTGTTTCTGATACAAAAAAAACCTTTTTTAAACACAGCTGAAGTCCAAATTTTTTAGTTGCATAACTATAAATATTCTCACACAACTCACAGTTTTAATCTAATTAAATTCTAAAAATTGCAGTTTTAAAAAACTGATCAACATCCCAATGTTTTCATGTAATTTATGACTGATTTAAGGCGAATGCAAGAACTTGAATGCGCATTGTGATATGTGGGAACGACTGGGTCATTGTGAACATTCCGTCAAGTACATGAGACATTATTGTCGTAAGTCGTGCAATTTTTGTTCCAACAACCAGTCAAAAGAGTTTAAAAAATGTAAGTCGATTTAACACACATCGTTTTAATGGTTCAATTATTAAAAAAAAAAAATTTACTAGTTACATTTAAACAAAGAAACGCCAAAAATGTTTTTCAAGAGTAAAAACATTACGCTTAGCGTAAATTTATCAAGTTAAACGAGATAACTGTGGGGGTTAGAAGTGCAAATGCTAAGAAGTCATCTATATCGAAGCTGAGTTTGTCTTTGGTTATTTTTAATGTTTTCTAGCCGCAAAACTTAATTTATTCCAACTTTACTAATTGACTTAAAACAAGACAACGTATGGCGTAGCAAAACTTTTTTAAATTAAAACTAATCAAATTTCTAGCAGTTTATCTTTAGAAATTAACGCATATTCATAAGATTTTAGTTACTGTCACATCAAAGCCATTATCAACAACGTTTTCTAAAGCAATGTGTGCGGACAAAAACTTGTTCTGCGAATATTGGGCACGAATTGGAGAATGTCGTAGTGAGTCCAAGTTCATAAAGATTTTTTGCAAACGTTCTTGTGGATTATGTTAATGGCTTTGCAACTAAAAAATTTACTAATTTTTTATTGTTTTAATTTATACTTTTTTTTTGTTTTGATTCCCCTTTATTCGTTGTTTTTACCAACCAACGTAATTTTGCCATGGTTGAATGAGGATCTTTACCAATTCCTGCATTGTTCTCAATTTTTTATGTTGCATCCAACAACACATTCTTTTCTACAACCAAAGATTAGTTATCTTAGTTTCTACCCTTCTGTTAGCATAAATTTTGTAACAGAAAATAAACCGGTTTCACAGGTTAATTTAGGTATCCTTTAACCTCATGTATCATGTAAAAATGTATAAAAAATTTTAATTAAAAATACGGGTTAAAAGTTTGTTTAACTTTGTTGCAATCAGATTTTATTAATATAATTAAATTGCTTATCTGCTTTTATTCTTGTTTTTTTTTTGTTAAATAAACTTCGGCATTGTATGGTATTCGATTGTTTTATTTTTTGCCAAAATCTGATGTAATGTACATAAATTAAGAATGTGGTCTTTAAACAGAGTAGAAAATAATCTTGGATAGCGCTGTAAGAGTAATCTGTGACATTAAAAACCAATATAACACATTTAATGTTAACAAAGGATTGATTTGAAAACAATGTGCATAGCCCTTTGCAAATTTATGGCTTATGTTCATTGTCAACAACATGCGTTTTTTCACACAACTTGTCAAGAAAACCTGAAACTTTAACTTGTTAGGGAGAGAAAATAATTTTTTGTTAACGCCTAGCTTTCCAGATGCTGTGAGACAATGTTTAAGAGTCATTTTACACGTACTAAGCACACAAACTTTCTGCAGAACTCTTTCTACGTAAACATAACATGCAGTCGTGTTCATAAGATCCACTAACATAAGACTCTCGTTTAACGCTCAAAAAGATCTAGGGACAGGAAAATTTTTTTTTTGGAGAGTTATTTCTAGTAGAATTTAGGCACTTCACTGCAGAATTTAGATTAAGGATTTAAAAGTGATTTTTTTAACTTTAGCTGTAATATTTTTAATAAAATAATTACTTGTAATAATTGCTTTGTTTATTTAGAACTATGTCTGATATTAGTACTGCATTTACTGCCGCCGAAATTGTGCCCCAAATTTTGCCGTTAGCCCCTCAATAACAACTAAACGTATGTTTTTCAGGTGGCAGATGGAATACTTATAATAAACAGTAGTAATTATAAATTTTAGGTAACATT
>JAVHNG010177628.1:0-11511 GCA_034783435.1 Agapornis swindernianus
ATAAACCACTGTTATTCTACTAGCTCTCATTCTTGCAAGGGAGAACCTGTCTTCACATGGAATAAAAATGATGTGTACCATGTGAAATGACACTTCCTGTGTATTTTGCCCTAACACATGACCCTTTCCAAAAGCTTTTTGAATATTCTCTCACTTTTTCTACTCAGATAAAAATACTTTTCTAGAAATGTTAATACACCGTTGCGAAGGAAAATATTACCAATTCCCTTGAAATACCAAATGCTGATAAAAATGACAGTCATCTTACACAATTTCTTACATGATGCATTTCTCAGGGAAGTACGGAAGTTTGCTTTCATTTGAGTATTACAGATACTAAGGTGAAGACATTTTTTGGGCGGATGTATATACATTCTCTATATTTTTTCCCATGAGCACTTACAAGATTTTTGTTCCCCAGATTTGGAAATGTGTGTAGTATGGACCTTTAATCAATGGGGGTTTTTATGTTATTTAGGAATGCCCACAAATTCTTTAACTCTCACAGCAATTAATACACATATTTGCTGAGACCAGTGGCCTAGCATATTTTTAACCCTGTTCTACATCCACATAATTTCATAAATTTCAGCTTCTTCTAATGCATTAAAAATTACATTTAGTACACATATTTTTAGAAGGAAAAATATCTCTGTCAGCCTTGAATTTCATAATGTTATTTCTTCTTGTATGTTTGCTTTCCCTCAGTGCAGCCTCCAAGCCTGTTGGCTTGTTCTGCTTAAAATTAGTAAATGTCTCCTGTACTTTAAAGTTTATAATTTGGTTCTTTTTGCTCAATCATTATTTAACGCTACTGTAAATACTACATTTGGGCTAAAGGATTGTTGTTTTTCTGTGTTGTTCAAACTCTTCTTGAGCTTGCAAATGCTTACAAAACACACTGAAATTCTCATGCATTTTTTCAAACAGTGGGTATCTTGTATTGTATGTTCCCTCTGTTTTGTCTTGCTATTTGTGTGACTCCAACTCTGAACTCAGAAAAAAACCTTTCTGGTACTCTTTTCCTTTAATAATTTTGAATTATTATTATTACTATAGGATTGGAGTATCACAGACACTACATATGCTTCAGTACAGACTTCATGACTTCTTTGCTTGGCAAATTCAATTTTCAGGGAGTAATTCTGGGTCTCTCATATGACTTTGAGTGGTTTATTACATTATGATCCGATCTGCCATTTAAACTCATGGATTCAATGAGACTGATTATTCAGTCTTATGTCTGGGATGAATTCCTTTATGGTTCACTTCTGTATTCTTGTTTAAAATATGTGAATCAATCACAAACGTTTCAGTTCTGTAGCACTCAGATTTTATCAATGCCTTTTGTGTCTGAGTTAACTTGAAATTTTGAAGGAAAAAAAGATCAATAATAAACTACTGCAAAAATAACATTAAATAGTTTGCCTTCCTCCTGGTGTCATTACTTGAAAATGCAGAACAAAATAGTCAGAACATCCAATAGCTGTCCTTTCCATATTTAGAAGTTATTAAAAAGTTATTAACTGCTGAAGTTATTGTGACAGAATCATTTTTGAACAATAATCCCTTAATGTCAAGGAACATAAGGGAGAGTACTTCATTGTCTGGCATTTATCTGATTCATTAATTGAGTTTTAGCTAAACTCATATAACTACAGGTTCCAAGTGGACCTTTGTAAGTGTTTTACACTTACAGTTCCTCAGTTTCTAGCTGCTACTGCTTGCTAATTTTTTTGCAGGTTTACATGCTACTAGTAAGCACAGCTGCTCCCCAATGATAACAATTTGACAAAAAGACCCACAGTTTTCAGTCCCATCACCATTTCTATTCAAACATGCAAGGTCCACCTTTTGGGAGAATCATGAATTAGCATAGGTGGGACATCCCCCACTATTCTCTTTGTCCTCTGCATCCAGAACAGTGTCATATGTGTGTGCTTACAGAGAAAAACAAGTGCCAATTAAAACTGAATAAGAAATAAAGTTAGATGCTTCTAGTCAGAAGAAACATTTATAAAAAGTGTATCAGTCATTAGTCTTAGGTTGGCAGTAGTCAGGATAACGTAAAACCAAAAATGTCATGTGTGTTTTTACTCATCCTGGATACACTTATCACAGGTCTTCAAAAGAATTTTCTTTCTCCTCTAGTAAGCTGTCCTGGGTCCATCATTTCTCACTTTGTTGAGAGCTGGGTTGATCAAATAATCATAGAATCATAGAATAGTTAGGGTTGAAAAGGACCTTAAGATCATCTAGTTCCAACCCCACCTGCCATAAGCAGGGCCCACACTAAACCATGCCACCCAAGGCTTCATCTAACCTGGCCTTGAATACAAATGATCAGTTAAGTCATTTCTTTCTCCTGATTTTTGAAGCAAAGACTCTGTAATGTAGAGATGCTGAAAAAAAAATAATTCCAAAAAGCCAGAGTAGTCACTAAAATAAAAGATTTTTTTAGCCTTCAGTGGGCTTGTTTAAAGGAAGCAAAGCTGGCAAAAGCCACAGGTGCACCTGGCTTTAGGATCCAGTTTTGCAAGAGAGAAATCTGTTTTGTGATCCCAGCAAAGCTTCATGTGACTGCTCCAGTTTGCTAGGTGGCACATGGCACAGGTATATGAAGCCTGGCTTAAGTTGGTCACCATCTCCGAGTCTGTAGGGTTTGTATTCCAGCTGATTCCAATGAAAAGTAACTGAGTCATTGAGTTGTGTGTTCCTCTTAAAAACAAAACTACACAAAGATTCTTACTTTTTTGAATGCTTTTTTCATGCAGGACATCAATAATAGACTGAAGAAGTAAGCTCTGAATGTTTGTTCATGTAAGCGACTTATCAACCTTCACGTGGTACTTAAACTTTTTGTAAGGTATATGAATAATATCTTGGGAAAAGTGGGTTTTGAAGACTACTGGAAAGTGGTTGTGTGATCTCTGTTGGCATACTATAGAACTCTGCCTGGGTCCTCTTGGGGAGGAAAATGTGTTGTGTTGACTTATTGAGTGATGCGCAGCTGTGTGGTGAGTAGGGCTGGGCTGGGGCAAGTCAATGGATGTGGGTCCCTTTGTTTGACAGATCAATACACTGTAATGAACTCGGTGCTCCACTTCCCTAGTAAGGATCACTGCAGGGGATAGGAAGGTTCCTGTTTTTCTGGAATAAATCAAACTGAAAATTATGTTTGAAGATTTTTTTTTTACCTTTTATGCAGGAATTGAATAACCTTTCTTAGTTACCTCCACAAACTGAAGACCCTGCAACACAAACTCCTCAGTTATCTGTGAACTGGATGCGATGTGTTTTTCATGATGATTTCTTTTTGAAAATACTACAAAATAAATCGATAACTGCTTTAGTTAGAAATCTAAAAGGGTTTTGGGATACTTGATTGTCGATTTGTTTCCTGGTTGTTGTTGTTGTTGGAGATGGTCTGTGTTTACTCCTCTGGCATTTAAACAATTAAAATACTGTGAAGGTGAGCCTACAAATGAGCAGAGTAGTTCCCTAGACTTTGGTTTTTTTTAATTGTAATATTTCTTGTAAAGCATAGCCTTATAGAAGGTACAGAGATAGATAAATGGTTTGATAAGGTGTTACCCAACCGCTTTAATAATGCTGTCAGCCACGTGTATTTATGATGCAGAGAATTTTCCAGGCTGTACATAGTGTCAGAATGTCATTGAAGGTCAAAACACTGCTGGCTTAGAGTTCTCTGTTTTTATTTGGTGCTAGACTTCTCCAGTCTCTGTATTACTGTTTTAGTAAGAATCTTGCTGTCTTTGATTTAAAATTTTTGCTAGCCAAGCGCTGATCTGCCACGGGATAAATTGAATTGAGTACTGTGCCATAAAGTGAGCGGGGGGAAAAGGTCATCTTTGTGTGATAAATGCAGACTGTATTGATACCGTTACTCATTTTCTATCAAATACTTTACTGATTTTATCAGCAACAACAGGGAAAATATTTTATTAACAGAAAGGTAATATTAGACAAGCCTGCA
This sequence comes from Agapornis swindernianus, assembly GCA_034783435.1. NCBI lineage: Eukaryota > Metazoa > Chordata > Aves > Psittaciformes > Psittacidae > Agapornis > Agapornis swindernianus. The sequence goes on from JAVHNG010177628.1 coordinate 3,998, forward strand.
AAAGGAGCTGGTGATGCCAAGAGTATGGTTGGGTCTCTTACTCTGTAAGGCAAGTGGGTTTGGGTTGTTTCAGAATACCTGCTTAGTTATGATGAAACAATTGGGGGGGTTAGTATTTATACATAGCGTCTTTACTGCTTTCTGAGCTCATGCACATACAGATGAATGTGATATTTCTCATCTTTTGAATTGATGCACCTACAAAACATTCTAAAATAATTTTTCTGCAATATAGTGAATATGAAAATTAAAATTTAGCTGGTAAAATGTTTTTGCTTCAGGCTGCAGAATTTTTAGTGGTTCCATGACTTGAATCATCAGGTGTCCAAAGTCCTCTGAGATGGAGGTTGCAAATTCCAGACAATATCATGGCTTAAAAAACCAAAGAGACAAAAAAGAGATAGTTCATAGAATCATAGAATAGTTAGGGTTGGAAAGGACCTTCGGATCATCTAGTTCCAACCCCCCTGCCATAAGCAGGGACACCTCACACATGGGGGACACCCATGTCACCCAAGGCTTCGTCCAAACACTGCCAGGGATGGAGCACTCACAACTTCCTTGGGCAGCCCATTCCAGTGCCTCACCACCCTAACAGGAAAGAATTTCTTCCTTAGATCCAATTTAAACTACTCCTGTTTAAGTTTTAACCCTTTACCCCTTGTCCTATCACTACAGTCCCTAGTGAAAATAGGAAACTGTTATCACTAATTGCACTGGAGATCACAGTGGACAAGCCTATTTCCTGTGAAGAAACCCATGGTTCTGTGCTGCAGAACTTTACAGAGTTGTCCCATAAGCCAAATGGCCTATTTTCATATGCTGGGATTGTGTGTTGTTATACTGACTGCTTGCTATTGATGTTCTGTTTTAGTATCATGTAAGCAAGTTATCATTATCATCAGAAGCACAAGACTTCACCTGTGAATCAGAAGTAGATGAAGTAGAAGCTGCACTTTCTAACCTGGAAGTGACACTGGAAGGTGGAAACACGAATAACATTTTGGTATGTCCTCTTTGATCCCATAATTGCTTTCACTGTGTCAGATTCATTGACTCTGAGCATACCTGGTTCCTGATTTAGCTAACAGACCATTACAAAGTGCACTGTACTAAAATTATTCCTAATTATTCCTGATAGGAGGACATCACAGACATCCCGAAACTTGCTGATAATCTCAGGCTAGTTAGGTGAGTTCTTAAAACTAATAATAAAACACAAACCCCCAAAAGCTTAACCATAGAAGAGATCTCGTGAGTTCTTCATTCTAATCTAACAGTAGATCCTATGGTTATCAATTAAACACACCAGCTTGGTCTAACCAGCCTAATGCCATCCTCTCCCAAGTCTTTCTCTTACTGCTTCTGACCCAGATTCTCAGCAATCTCTCTAGCTTTGGGGTGCTGGGGCAGCTGTACTTATGCTTAGTAAAAGATCAGGCTCTTTGTATTTCCTAGTGCTTATCAAGCATCATCTCTAAACAAGAGTCCTCTAGTTTGTTTTCAGCCACATTTTACTGGGTTTTACCAATGAAAAACTAGAAGAATCAGCTCTCCCAGGAGGAATTTCTGCAAGGAACCCTGCTCTGTAATCCTGCTATAACATCTTGATTTATGGGTTATTCAAATGACTGCGGTGACCTTAAGTCTGTAATGCCTTTTATCACGCAACAGTCTTTGTGGAAGCGAAATCTTTATCTTTGGAAAGATACAGATTTCTGTTGCACAGATATTTATCAGATTCCTTCTGTTGACAAATCCTATTTGCAATCAGTGAACTTAAAACTGCACCTGCCTATTTCTAACTGTTGTTAACAGTTGGGAATTGTTAATTATTAATTTCCAATTAGGAATTTTATCTGGCATTCAAGTGACTAAGGTGGCTTAAGATGAAAGGGAATTTGAGCCTTTTAAGTCCTGTCAGTTGCTCACCTCTGACAATGGATGGTTTATCCTTCCCCAGCAGTAGGACACTTTGCCTTGAAAAGCATTCGGCAGTTATGTTTCATCACAAAAGATTTCCTATCTACGTGATAAATCACTCCCTAAACCTAAGGCATTGTAGAAACTAGATAAGGTGTAAAACACTTATTGAAAGGAACAACATTTAGTTACTGTGATTATTGGCTTAGTTTACACCCACATGCAAAGCTCTGCATGTCCTGCTGCTGACTCCATTCACACAGTGAGCTTTTCCTCACGTAATTCAGAGCATGCACCATGTTAGCACACTAGTGAAGGCTGTATTCAGGTGGGTGACAACGTTGTGGGGATTTTTTTCCAAAAACAACATTAAAAAGCTTTCAAAAAAAAAGATTTTAGCAACTTTTGGGGGGGGGATAGAAAAATAAATTTGTTAGTCTAAAGAAATTCAGTTCATTTATTTGTGAAGAATGTTGCTTTGCAAGAACATTAAAAGCCAAAATATTTGGCAGCTTTGAAAATCCAAGTTATTTTTTAATTTAACCATAGAAATTGCCACTTTCTGGAAAGGATTCTAAAATCAGGTTTATAGAAGGGCTCTGGGGAAGGCAAGAACGCACATAATAAATGACCATATCCCAGCCAGTCCTATACAATTTGTGCCATCACCTTAGACTTAAAGGGAAGTACCAAATAGACAATGGAATTACTTGATCTTCTTTTTTCTTCTTTTTAACTTCCTTGTTGGCCTCTGTAGCCGGTTGTGAGGTGCTTCTCTACTAAAACAGTGCTAATACCTCTGGTTTTCTCTCCTGAAATAGGTTGAACCTGGGATTCTATTCCACCTCCCTCCCACGTGGTTTTCTTAGTGTATTCTTAGTAGAAGTAATTATATTTATTAAATGAAATTATAGATTTTATTTATAAATTCTATTTATAAGTGGTGGGGCTGGCACAGTGATTATGTTTGACCATTAGTATTTTGGACTTGATGATCTCAAAGGTCTTTTTCAACCTGGTTGATTCTATGATTTATCAATTAATTCTCCATGCCAAAGTTGAGATTTTTAAATTCACTCTATGACAGAAATCAGTTTGCATTAGTAAAGTATTGTAAAGAATGAAGATGAGGATTAGATTTATTCATATACATGTGTGAGGAGCTGGAGTAACACTGCCCTAGTGGAAGGACAAGGGGTACGGGTTAAAACTGAAACAGGGGAAGTTTAGACTGGATATAAGGAAGAAATTCTTTACTGTGAGGGTGCTGAGGCACTGGAATGGGTTGCCCAGGGAGGTTGTGAGTGCTCCATCCCTGGAGGTGTTCAAGGCCAGGTTGGACAAAACCTTGGGGGGCATGGTTTAGTGTGAGGTGTCCCTGCTTATGGCAGGGGGGTTGGAACTAGATCACCTTAAGGTCCTTTCCAACCTGAACTATTCTATGATTCTCTGATTCTGTAACATCGGTGTGTGCTTCCAGGCAGAATGCTTTCAGCATGCTTCTATTAAAGTGTCTGCTTTGTTTGAATATCCCACAATATTGTTTAGTCAAGAGAAATTATTTAAAACTTACAAAATTAAGTCTGTGCTAAACAGGAGTTGGCACAATGGAAATGAGATTTTGGGACTCCCCATAAATATGCAAGTGTGAGCATATGAAACCACGTGTGGCAATTTGTTTTCAGAAAGAGGAAAAACCCCTAAGTTACATTGTCTCCTGTCATACCCAGTTCGCTCAGCAGAGGAAAAACACAGGAATTATCAACTATGACCATCTGAACTAAGCAGAGTGGTAAAATGTCCTGCAGAGCTGCATAGGGACTGATCCTTTCTGCTTATCCTAATCAATACATTGGTTTACCGGAGAAGAAAACAATTATCGTAGAGTAGGCTTCAGGCTGCCAAGCCCAGCAGATTCTCTGAGCTGCCAAATAGGATTTCTTTAGTCTGTGTGCATCCCTAGCACTTAGCAAAGCTGGCCTGTCACCTCGAGCTCCTGAGCATATTGCTGTTTTCTTCAATCTTCACTCTTTTTACCAGTCTGGAAAGGCGGTGTTTAACACCCACTAAAACCAACGTGCTCTGCTCTATGGCCATTCACAGGGATCAGGATTTTGAATTTGGACTCAACAGGAAAAGTTTCCCACAAGCACCTGGAGCTAAATCCTACCCACCATATTTGTGGGTGTTTCTCCAGTACCTGCCTGTTTGAAATAAGCAGGATTTAATCATTTGGGATGACAGTGAATTACAGCCCTCATGAAGGGATATAGCACTCCCATCCCCCTCTTCCAGCCCGTCTGTTCACAGGCTGGTACGTCACTGGAGCACAGCCAGGCAGCCATAGAAATGCATTGAGTGAGTAAGGTCTTCCTTCCCCATCAGCCAATAAAGATAATTACACAGGCCAGCATATATTAATTTGGGTTCAGTCCTTTTCCCACTCAAATTAATGTTGGTTTTGCCATTGACACTGTTGTTAGCAGAAGCTGGCCCAACATCAGGGAGCTAAAATTAGACAGCTTATGCTGTTTGCTGGTCACCCTTCCCCATTCCAGCTGAGGGAGTTACTGGCCAGGCTGGGAAAAGAGCAGCCCACGTATCCAAGGCATGCCACTGATGGGCTCCAACACCTATAGCTGGAGCTCAAGCAGTGGGAGCCCTGCGATGATCAAAGTTGCATCACCTCCACAGCCAGGCCCCTGGACATGTTCACCCCTCTGGAGCTCATTTGCCAAAACCGGCACTAAATGAGGGCAGAGAAGGGGACACACATAGAAGTTCCTTATCCCCCAGGGCTTAGAGTCCGGGGATGGCAGTTTTCAATGAAGAGGCCCATGCAGGTACTATGCACACTGCTGTCCTCAGAGATTCCTTGTGTGAGGCTGCCAGGTTTTTATATGGTTTCCACAACACCAAAGTCACTTGTTATCAATATTGGTGGTGCCACTTGAAAAATCAGAGGAAATCCATCACAGCCCGTGAGGTTATTCTGGTGTAACGAGCAGCCCTTGTATCTCATTTTTCAGAAGTGCGACTCAGCCCTTACATCTCCATTTCTGTGCAGTGCAAATCCATACAGGTGCTGGCTCAGTGTAAGGCTTGGGGGGCTTGTCTGCAGCCCAGCAACTCGCAACCTCCCTGCATACATGCAGATGTGAATGCACACACATATACACACACATATATGGAATTATCCTGCACAGGTTTCATCTGAAACACTATGTGTTTCTCTTAGGCAGTAGTCTGCCTATCAGCGTGTTTGATATACAGATATTTACCAGCAAGGCTGGAAAGTCTCCCTAGCCACACTTCCATGGAGCACACGCAGCACCCCAATTTGCACATATCTCAGAAATACAAACAGTCCCTCTGTTGTCATATTCTGCTGCCACAGTAACTTTGCAGAGGACTTTGCTTACTGGACTTGTTTCATGGTGGGTGTAACTGCCAGCAATACCTTTCCTGCTACTCAGAGCAGAGTCACATGCTGTGATTGCTCATACGCGGTTCAGATTCTCCAGCAACTGAGAGAGGAAAAAAAAAGAAAGGGAAAAAAAAAGGAACTATTTCTGACCGAGACACATTCCTCTGCTGTCTCTGCCTCAGCTGCAAATGCTCTCTGTTACACTGATTCCTTTTAACTGGTCAATCCCCACCCTGTTTCCACAAACACGGAAAGCAACTGCTTATAATTCCAAACTCCCAGCCTTGTGCCAGATAACATTTGCTGATCAACTGCCAAGGCAAGCTTCACAGAGGAAAAACCCAAGAAATAAAGAAGGAGGACTGGCAGATTAAACAGCTCAGCTCTGATCCTTACCTTCAGAAGCAGACTTCGTTCAAAGCCCACAAACACTTTTACTTTGCTGGAAGTCTCTGAACTATTTTTAGCTTCCCTGGGGGATGCCATATAGGGAGAGCAGCCCCCTTTGAGTCATTACTAATCTGCCTAACATAACAGCAGGACACCTGCTGCCAGTGAGTCATGTTTGGTGTGAAGCTAATGGTATATATATAGACAAAATGTAAAGACAATTGCTTATTTTCCTTCATATCCCATGTGTTGTTTGTGTCTTCCTGTTACTCTAAGCAAATCAATCAGTGCACTGTCTATACAGGACAGTGTAAAGAAGACAAATGCTCAGGAAAATCCATGTTCTCTTCAGACCAAAAGCTCTAAAGAGGTACAGCAGAATGATGTCTGCTTCCATCTGTGGCATGTATACCTGTGTGTATATATATATATCTGCGCTTTTACAAAGCGATTATACTCTTGCAAGCTGCTGCTCTGATACATGCAAACTAGTGTTTTCACTGAAAACATGAATGGGAATTCAGTGATTATAAATCTAGAGCTGCATCCTGAAACTGTCTTCCCTACTCCTACAGTAAGAACGAAGCAGCGTGGAAAAGGGGCATATGTGTGGGAAACTGATGTTTATAACATGCCAGCAAAGAGAACAGAAACCTGTTCCCTGTATAAGCTTCCACACAAGAGGCAGAAGTACCTTAGAGGCAGTTAAACATTAGCTGTACTCCCCTTTGTTGGCTTCACAGCCATTACTTGCAGTGACAAATATATCTGTAGAACAACCTTTTGGCCTATGCTAGGAGCCTGATTTAGCTTTCCCCCAAGCCATGCATTTCATCGTTATGGGCTGCACTTGCAAAGTTCTGAGAGCTGCAGTAAAGAGCTGCTAGGTTTGGCTCTGTGATCTCTGGAAGATCTCTCTTTTATTCCTTTCCTTTCTCTCTCTCTCTTTTTTCTTTTTTTTTAAAAAAAAAAAAAATGTGAATTTTTGGTTATTTCTGTCCTTAAGGAAAGGCATTGTCCTGATCTTCTGCTTGGGCAGTACTTTTTCGTGATGGGTGCCAGTACTTATCCTACTCAACCTCAGCTCACCCTACTGTCCTTAAATTCTACAACATGATCACTCTTATTAAAGACAACAGCAAAACATCCACTAACACCAGTGGAAATAGGATGGAGGCTTACAGAAGATGCTAGAATTTCAGCAGTCATGGCCAGAATCAGTGTTAGGCACTGCAATGGTTGAAGCCATACCCTAACTGATACAGCCACATAAACTTCTATCTTCCCCCACAGAAAACCAGTTTAAGTATTCAATGGATAATGTAAAACTTCTTGTAGGTTTATAAAACCATCAGATTGAATCTATTGCAGGAGAATGATTTTAATACATATATAAAGAAGATACCTCTGTTCCCAGAGAACTCTGTAGATGTCCAAACACAATTGTATAGCCTTATTTTGGTTTGTTTGTTTCTTCTTTTCCCACCTCTCTCCTTCTGCTGTCAAACTGGACAAGGGATGGTGGAAACCAAGAAACTCTCCCAGCCTGCATGGTTCCCCTTGTCCAAGAGGGGCTGCACTAGGCAGCAGCAAAGAGCCACGTTTTTCTTCTTTGAGCAGCTTAGGGACAGACACTGCATGAAACCCCTCAAAAGATGAATGAAGCTCCTAAAACATTGCCCTTACATATGTTCTAGGGCCTCTGCAGATCATGACAAATACCTTAGGATATCTGACGTGCACTGCAGACCTCACTTCATGCTCCTGAATTAAT
>JAVHNG010177633.1:0-11448 GCA_034783435.1 Agapornis swindernianus
GGGGTAGTTCATACACCATCCAGTGGCGAGCACGTTGCCCGTGTAGCTGCGTCCGGGCCTATCCGCTGTGAGCGTTGCGGCCATGCTATGCCCCCACCATGATGTGTGCTGTCAGGAGGGCTGTACCGGCCGTAGGCGTCGAGATGGTGATGCCCAAGCTGTCTCCGGCCTGAAAGGGCACAGGAGAGCCGAACAGGGACACGTAGGCGCCTCCTGTAGCGGCCAGCGTGAGCTGCGCGCCCGAGGCGGCCTGGAGTGGGTCCGTGAGCGCACCGGCTGCCGGCAGGATGCCGACTTGAAGCGTGATGTTGCCGGTTGTGGTGGCCCCCATGCGGTAGGCGGATACGGCAAGGATGTTGCCAGCCGTAAGCAGCGGGATAAGGGCTCGATAGGTGCCAGAACCGGGCACCACGAGGTCTGTGGCGGTGTTGGCGGCGAGACTGCCGGTGAACATCAGTGGGCCCAGTAGGCCGACTGGGGTCGTTTTCTGCTCCCCTGATACAATGGTCGCCATATCAGGGCTCCAGGTGCAGGTAGGCTTGGATGTCCACTGCGCCCGCTCCGGTGGCGATGATGCCCATTCCGATCACAAGATGCGAACCCTTGGTGTAGGGAAGAGCTATTGGGGAGGCGAAAGTGAGACTGAATCTGCCTGTTGTGCTTCCAGCGACCGTGTAGCCTGCCCCCGAGATATTGGCAGGACTTTCCGTGCCGTTGAACGCGGACACCGAGGCGCTGGGCGTCAGGGTAAGCGTGTTGGCAGATGGGACGGCATTTGCATTGATGACGCCAGAGATGCCGCGCAGGAAGGTAGGGGCGTACACGAAATTCCACCACGGCGCGGAGTGCTGGTTGCCCGCTGAGGCCATCACACGCATGACATCTGCCGTGTTAGCGGTCAGGCTAACCTGATAAACCAGCGGGCCCACCAGCACGGCTGGAAGCTTACTGGGTAGTGACGTCGGCTCTCCGGTTACGACTGGCATTAGTTGACTCCCCACTGGCCTGTGAGGTTGGTCGCGTACCAGAAACCCGTGCCGCCCGGATTAGAGAGCGTGATGACGCTGCCGGCAGCAGCGGACACTACGTTGCTCGCCGTTGTGGCGGTTGTGCCGACGTAAATGATTTGGCCAGAGGGAGCGGTGATAGAGAAACCTCCTGTGCCGCCCACCACGAAAGTCACGGCGTAGTCTGTGCCAGAGGGCACCGTGTACAGTGTGATGACGCTTTGTGTGGCGCTGTTGTTGAGGAAGGTGCGGTTCGCATCTCCTGCAACGGTTGTGTAGGTCGCGGCGGGGGCCGTGTTGCTGGCGGGGGGCGCAAAAGCAGGCGCAGAGAGGTTATACGTGGTCCCTGCGCCGTTGCGGTAGTAGAGATTCCCGTCCGAGGTGAGGCTGTAGACCTGGCCCACGCTGGCCACAGCAGTCGGCGCTGCACTTTGATAAATATACTTGCTTGCCGGAACCTGCGTGCTGGTGGTGAGAACTTGCGCGTAGCCTGTCTGGGTTTGGCTGCCAGACTCTTTGAACCACAAAGAGCCCTGCTGCGAGAGAAAAAGCAGACCAGGAGACGAGTTGGCTGTGTTGGTGGGCAGGTTGGGCGACACAATGATGCCGCCGTTGGCGAAATTGCCGCTTGGGCCGATGTCTATGCCCCAGCCTGTTGTTCCTGTCCCGTTTCCGTAACGGACAAATCCTCCCCAGTATGCCCCGCCCAAGCTTACGTAAACGGCAGGATTGGTGAAGCCTGTGCCGCTGTAAAACCCCGTGGTCGAGTTGTTATTGAAACACACCGAGGGCTGTGCGGCGCTGCCGGCCGGGAAGGATACCCACGAGGTGCTGTAGACTGCGCCAGTTGTGCCGATGTTGTGGACTTGCGTGCCCGCAACACTGGTCACAACGCCAAAAGAAGATTGGTAGCTAAAGCCACTGCTGAGGCTATTCGAGAAGGAATGGTACGGCGCTGCGGTCGAGCCTGCCGCTCCGCCGATTTGGCTGCTTCCTTGGGTGTAGATGAACGACCATCCCGTGGCGCTGCCGGGACTGGCTTCCTTGATGGCCAATACCGTGCCCAAACCACCGGATGGGTTGATGGCAAGCTGTCCGGGTGCTGCGATGATGTTATTGAGCGCGGCCTGTTGAGAGGACCGGATGCAACCGTTGTAGGGCGATGCGCTTACGGCAGGGGAGCCAAGCGCCAGCGTGTAGATGCCAATGCTGTTCGCGGAGCCATACTCGAAATAGCCGACTGGCTGTCCGTTTGCGGCCGCGACAAGTGTGGGGATGTTGCCCGAGCCTGCGTCTGGAGCCGCATAGATGCCGGTTGTGGTGTAGCCTGACGCCGCAAACCCATAGGCCGGGCTTGTTGCAGAGCCGAGCGTAGTGCTCTGCATGGGAAAAGTGGGCGTGATGGTGCTGGACGTGGTGAGTATTTTCGCCCAGGCAGATGTGCCGTTGGTGGTGCCCTCATATAGGTACAGACAGCCGGGGCCGCCCCTTGTGTCCTGAAAGAGCTGCGAGGGGAACGCGCCCACGTTGCCAGCCGGAGCCTGCCCGCTACACAGGATGCCGCCGTTGATGGTGGCGCTGGCGGGGTTGCCCAGGCCAAGCGCGTAGATGGGCGTCGTCTGTGCAATGCTCTTGAAAATGGCAGATGGGCTGCCTGCAACAGACGCCACCAGGACGTTGTTGGAGAAGGCATCGCTCTGGTAGGTGAAGCCGGTGCCGGCCTGGCCCACCGCAAGCCCAGGGGCCGCAACGGTGCCGGCCAGGGCCACGAGCTGCGTCGCGAAAGTCGTGATGCCGGTTGTGCCGACCGTGAAGGCGGTGACGCCATTGGCCTGCAACGAGACGGTATTGGTGGCCGTCGAGATAAGGCCGCCGTTGGTATTGCCGACTCGAACACCACCTGCGAACTGCGCGAATCCCGGCTGTAGCACCAGCATATTGCTGCCGGCTGCGGCGACGGCCCACTGCGAGGTGCCCGGTCGCCAGATGCCCAGGCCGGCCTCTGACTGGAAGGACACGGCAGGCTGTGTGACCAAGCCATCGCCAGTCTGCACGAAGCCAAGCTTCTGAACCCCGGTGAATGTCGTGGTGCCCGATACCGTGAGGTTTCCACCGATTGAGGCGTTGCCAGATGTCGAGAGTGTCGCGCAGGACAGCGCCCCGGAGAGGTTGGCTGCCGGAGCCGTGAACGTCCCGGAGCTGGTGATAGCGCCGACCGAGAGCGTGCTGGAAAAGGTCGCCGCGCCGGTGAGGTTGAGTGCCGCGCCCAGGGTAGCGGTGCCCTGGATGCTGGCCGGCCCTGAGCAGGTCAGGCTGGTGAAGGCGGCACCGTTGCCAGAGAGCGCGGCCGCCAGCGTCACGTTTTGGCTGGAGTCAATGCCTATGGCCTGGGTGCCGGCCGTGGAAAGGCCGAGTTGGTCCGTGCCTGGGCTGAAGAGGCCGGAGGACGGCGAGGTGGCGCGAGGGGCAAAGTTGGGCGCTGCGGCCGAATCAGGGGGGCCGCGCAGCGGAAAGTTGGATGGGCTGGGGTCGCCCACAAAGGCGACCTGCTTCCAGGCAGAGCCGGTGTAGACGACGAAAGACTGGCTGCCCGAGGTGATGGAGCGGGCGTCGCCCTGCTGCCCTGCCGCGGTCGGCGCCGTGGTCGCGCCCAGCCATGTGCTGCCGCCTGATGTCAGAGAGGCGACGCTGGCGCTGCCGGTGACGGCCAGGGTGCCGCCTATGGTCGCGTTTGATGCCGCCTGAAGGGTCGAGGTGGTGGAGAGCGGGCCGGTGAAGCTGCCCGAGGCGGCCGTGAGGGCCTGGAAGCTGCTGTTGCCGCCGACTGAAAGCGTGGACGAGAACGATGCCGTCGAGCCGGTCAGGGCCTGCAGGGAGGCCGACCCCGTAACCGTCAGGTTGGCTGCGAGGCTGAAGTTCTGGGTAGCGTCGAGGGTCCAGCCCACCTGGCCGTTGGTGACGGCGACGAGGGTTTGTGTGCCCGTAGAGGTGATGCCCAGGCCGCCCTGAGAGAACCCATACGAGGGGCTGGCCGGCGTCGAGTTCGGGGCCTGGAGAGGGAAGGTCAGAGCCGCACTGGTCGGCACTTTCGACCAATTGTTGGTGGTGCTGGCCCCCGAGACTTTCACCCACAGCGCGCCGCCGTCTCCCTGGAGGAACAGGTCGCCTGGAGAGCCAGAGATGACGCCGTTGGGGTCGCCGGTGCCCGTGCTGATGCGGGCGGTGGAGGACAAGAGCAGCGTGGTGCCCCGGAGCTGGGCGGCCGTGACGTTGCCTGTGACGCCAAGGTCGGCACCCACGGTTGCTGCGCCCGAGATGGCTGCTGAGGCCAGAGAGGCGGCCTGCGCGGTCAGGGGCCCAGCCGTCAAAGAATTGACGGTGCTGTTGCCGGATACCGTCAAACTGCTGGCGGTCAAAGAGCCGACTGAGGTCGTTCCTGCGGTCAGGCCAGCGAGGGTGGTGGGGCCGGAGACGGCAAGCTGGCCGGTGAGGGTGAGGCTGGTGCCCGTCAGGGCAGCTGAGAGCGTGCCCCGCTGCTGGGCATCGAAGGAGAGCGCCGCGATGCCTGCGGTGGATAGGCCGACTGTCCCGGCTTGGCTGCTGTAGAGGCCGTCCTGCGCGGATGAGGCAAAAGCGTAGGAGGGCGAGGCGGGGCCCGTGGCCGGTGCCTGGAGTGGGTAGGTAAGGCTGGACGCGGCGGTGGAGAAGGCGACCCAACCGCTGGCGTCCGTTCCCATCATCTTCACGTAGACGGTGCCTGCGCTGGTGTCGCCGTAGAGGCTCGATGGTGGGGCGGACACCTGGCCGCTGGGACTGCCAGTGCCGGTCAGAAAGAGCTGATTGCCTGACTGAAGGCTGGCCCCGGTGAGGCGCCCGGTGGCGGTGACACCTCCGGTGATCGAGGCACCGTTGCCTACGGAAAGAGTTGAGCCGACTGAGGCGGCTCCGGTGATGCTGGCGCTGCCGGTCGAGACGGCGCCCAACTTGGCCAGGCCGTTGACGGTGAGGGTGTTGCCCAGCGCCAGGCTGCCGCTGGCATCGAGGATGACGCTGAAAATCTCGTGCGTGTCGGGGTCTTGGTAGACGGGCGGATGGCTGCCATCGCTGGGCACCAGCAGGCCGGCGATGATGCTCCCTCCGGCTTTCAGCTTGTTGAGGTAGGTGGAGCCGGCAACGCTCAGGTCGCTTTGCAGCGTGGCCGCGCCAGAAATTTGACACGTTGAGCCGACCGAGAGGGTGCCGCCCACCGAGGCGCTGCCGGGAGTGTTGAGCTGGGCGACCTGGAGGCTGGCGAGGCGAGCTGTGCCGCTGACGTCCAGGTCGGCAAGTAGCTTCACATTTTGGTCAACGGTGAGCTTCAGAATTTCCGTCGCGCCGAGGGAAACTGCATCAGAAGCGGTCAGAGAGGTGAATTGGGCCGACTTTCCGAGCAGGGGCCCCGCCAAAGTGAATGACAAATCTGTCGCGGCGGAAGCGACAACTTTGCCCGCCACGGCGAGGCCCAGGGTGCCTGGTGCGCCGTAGACGCCGGTGTTGTTCTCGTCGGTGAGGGCCAGGCCGGGGGCGTTGGGGCCGGCTGTGGGGATGTAGACCGGGCCGGTCGAGGCGAGGCTGCCGGCTGTGAAGGTGCCCAAGACTTCAAGCGAGCCGAACTTGCCCTTGTTGGCGATGTTGAGGCTGTCCCCCGAGAGGGGCCCGCTGGAGGCGATGGCCGTGCCGCGCAGCGTGCCGCTGGCGTTGACATCGTGGACGCCTAGGTTGCCCGTGAAGGTGGCATCTCCCCCTACACCTAGCCCTCCTGCGATGTTGGCGTTGGTCTGAACCGTGAGGCTCTGGGCCAGCACATCGGCCGCGTTGACGCCACCAGGGAAGAGGGCCTCCCCGAGCACTTTGGCCATGTGGGGCAGGGTGAGATTGCCCTGCGCATCGCTGGTGAAGGCGGTGACGCCGGCTGCGACACTGAGGCCGATGCCGCCGTTGCCCACGCCAAAGAGCCCGCCAGTGCCCGTGATGGCGAAGGTGGGGCTGCCCGCAGAGCCCGCGGGGCCGACTAGGGGGTAAGTGATGGTTGCCGGGCCGCCGTTGCCCCCGCCCGTCTTGGGGTAGGTGTAGAAGCTCACTGGGCCCTCCGGGTGCCACCGAAGCGGAAGGTCGCGCTGCCTGGGTTTTGGCCGGCCGCGTTGGGCGTGATGAGCAGACTTACCCAGGTCACGCGGCCAGAGGACACGTCCAGAAGCCCTGGGCTGGGCTCGTCCGCGCCGCCTATGTCGAGGGCGAGGCCGGGGACCGCTACCCAATCAGGGGAGCCGATGAGCTTGCCCTGAGAGACGGCCGCGTTGCTGAACTGCACCACGACCTTGGCCTTGGGGGAGCCTGTCCAGACCGCGTGAAAGCTGTATCCCAGGTAGTCTGTGACGAGGCGCGGCTGAGACTGGGCCGCCTGTGTCAAGTCGACCGTCTGGCTGAGCCCCTGGCCCTGGTCGAATAGGAGATATGGGTAAAGACCTGGATTCTGCGACACGTCGAAACCCCCGTGCCGCCAAGAGAGATGCGGCAGCGTCAAGGTTAGGCGTCGCGCAAAAACGGCCGAATTATTGGGCGGCCTTGTCACCCTCCAAAAGCAGCTTGGGCCCCCTCTCTTGCTCTTTGTGGGTCACTTCCCACTCAGGAAGCTTAATCGACCATGCGGACGTCTCAATCACGGTGTCGAGGGTATACCCAGATAATTCAATGGCCATCCTTCCGCCGTTCTCGCGGCAACCCATACTCTTGACGCCCACCAAGCTGAACCGCACCGTCAGCGGCTCGCCTATCCCCATGGCCGGCAGCTCATATGCCCGATTGGGCAGCAGCAGCTCGAACTTGGTCGAAGATGTGGCAACGGGCTCGATATGAATGCGTGCCTCGCAGTTCTGCTCTGTCATGGCGCAAGTAGGGCACAGCGTTGCCGTGCGCTGCAACGTCACTCTTCGTCGGTCATCTCGGTCAGGGCCCGCGCATAGGACTGCTTCCAGGCCATCTCTGCTTCCTTGCTCAGGCGCTCCACGGGAACGGCCGCACGAAACATCGCGATGGCCTCGCGGATGCCGATTTCGCTGCTAGGGGTATTCTTGATGACCTCCATCGCTTTGCGCAGCATGAATCCGCTGGCCAAAGCGTGGTCCTCCGACATCTTTCTAACAACCTTCTCGTGCTCATCCTGGCGATGGTGGTCTAGGTGCTGCTCAAAGGCGTTGGCACGCTCCCTCCAGAGAAACTTGCTGCTGTAGGAATGGATGTGGGACTCGCTCTTTCCCAACAGTTCTGCCACTCGCCTACAGCTCCGCGTCAGGCCCATGTCGCGGTACTCGACAAACGCCTGCCAGGCTTCGTCGCTCTCGCCGTGCTGCCGGTCCCAGGCGTAGTGGTGGAATGTCTGCGAGCGCAGCGGCGGGAGCTGGATGGGCTGCTCTGGCGCGGTGTTGTGCTTGGCCACTAGCCCCCCTCGCGGTCCTTGATGCGTGCGGCCAGGGCAGCCGTCGTTTTCGGCCCTGCGATGGCGTCCGGCACGAGTCCTGCGGCAAACTGAAAGATGCGGAGCTGGTCGAGGTAGGTCGAGAGCGTGTAGCTGCCCCTGCCGTCCTGCGACAGCCTGCGGCCGATGTTGTAGCGTAGGCGGCTGAGCATGTTGGCGACCTGGATGTTGCCACCTCCGTCCACCAGCCCTGTCTGCGCCAGGTCGTATGGGTCTGCCGCACGCACCAGAGCGCCAAGATCCAAGAGCGGCCCAGGGTCGCGCTTGTCGTGGCCGCCGCAGCCCTCGGGCGTCTGCGCCATCTGGACGTTTTCGTGGCCCAGCACCAAATCCGGCCGCCAGTCCGGGTAGAGCACGGCCAGGTAGCGAATGATGATGGCCACTGTGGCCGACTGAAGCGGCGTGTAGGGCTGCCAGAGGCGTCCCCAACAGGGGATGCGCTTGGCGGCGGTGGCCGCAACGGGCCTGGGGGTGGTGTCGTTTGTCTCGCAGCCCTGGTTCACCAGCTCGAATCCAAGGGCAAAAGAGTTGGCCCATGTGGCGTGCCAGGCCGGTTGGGTGATGTCACGGCACATGACGACCGTGGCCGGCAGCGCCTGTACCAGGGGCAGGTCATCGGCTGCCCTCAGAGGCCACTCCACCGCCTGGCTCACCACGAAGTGCGCGCTGGCGCGGCTCTTCAGCGCGGGGTCACAAAACCAGCGCACCGTGCCCCTGGGCTCAGATGACGCAGTGTAGTGGATGATGGCCCCAATCGGTCCTTTGACGTCGGTGGGGGCGCTGTACAGCAAGCTTGAGGGCACTCGCGGCCAGGCGTCCTCACCGTAGGGGCTGTAAGCTCCGCTGCCCATCCAGGCCTGCCGGGCCCGCTGGCTGGCCAAGCGGAGCTGCGCGAAAAACTGCGTCGCCTCCGCTGTTGTGGGCGTGCGCCAGGGCCGACCGAGGGCATAGTCGTGCGCTTCAGCCATTGGCGCGGACCAAGCGGGGTTTGGCTGGCTCTTTCACGTCTTCTTTCTCGCTCTCTGGCACACCAAGTCGCTTGCGCAGGATGTGGTGTGCGCCGTCCTGGTACTCTGCCTCCGTCAAATCTGCCAAAGCGTCGGGCGGCAGGGAATTGAGGCTGTTTTCGGAGGCCGTCTGCTGGTCCATGGAGCGTGCAGCGGTCGCCTCTGGCTCTCCGACCTTCATGCCCTGGGCGGCGCGCCGCCACTCATGCAGGGTTTGGGCGACGCGGAGCTGGAAGGCGGCGACGGACTCCCAGCTACGGGGCTGCACCTTGGGATGGCAACGCAGGCGGAGGGCCTCGTCGTGGAGGCTTTGCAGGCTTCGTTCTGCCCAGTCATCGGGTCGCTGTGGCCGGCGACGGGGCATCTCAGCCTCGACACGCCTGGCCCATGAATCAGCCTTTCGGTACCTCTGCCCATCCCAATCCTCTTCGTTGCACCACTGGCGCAGCCGGGAGAGGCCCACCACGCGGAAGGCAGGGCGGCATACGAGCTGCTCCAGGGTCAAAGGCTCGGGGTCGAGGGTATAGGCGCTGCGGGCCGCCAGGCGCAGAGCTGCCAGCTCAGCCACAGTCGGCTTCCTGCCAGGCTTGCGCGGTTTTGCGGGCATGTCAGGGGCCCAGACAGAGGCAAATTGGCTGGCGGGCCTGGCACAAGGTAGCCTTCGCACATGGCACGTCGAACCCTCCTGGACTCTTGCAGCGATGCTCTGAATCGGCGCCGTGCAAGCGAATTTACTCTCGTCGTGCCGGTGGGCGTGGTGCTCGCCATCGCCACGGTGGCCGCCCTTGTGACCCTCGTGCCGCGTTGCTAGGCCCAGCATGACCTCGTTTATAGGCGCAATCAACGATGCGGCTGGGGCGCTCTCGCAGTTTGCCGGCGGGAAAATGCCGGAAACCACCCGGCAGCGAATTGCCAACGATGGCAGATTCTATCAAAACATCGTCAGCTTCTTCGAGCTGCAAATGCCGGGGCGCAGCTTCCTTTTCCCGCTGGTCTACGCGCCCTCCCAGTATCAGCTCAGTGAGCCGTTTGCGGTCGAGGTAACACCCACCGACAACGCTGGCTTTTACGTCGAAGAGATGGGCGTCGTACAGCGCAGAATCAGCATTGCGGGGCACACAGGCTTCAATCCCCATCCTCTGCCCATCACGCGCCCCATACCGCCCACCGAGACGACGGCGCCCAAGAACTACTCGTCCCGTGCGCTTCAGTCGGTCATTTCCACCGCGCTATCTGGCCAGCGTCATTTTGAGTACCTCCAGGAGACGGTGTTTCGCCGTTATTCAGACCTCAAGCGTGACCCAAGCACGGCGGAAAAGACCAAGCTTTACTGGCACAACCCACGGGATGCTGAGCATTTTCTCGTATGTCCGATGCAGTTCACTTTGGCGCGCTCTGCGGCCAATCCCTTGGTCTATCCCTACAGCATTGAGTTGCTGGTACTGGGGCCCGCAACGCCTGGCGTGTTCCCCATCGCAGAGGCCGATAAAGGCTGTTTGGACCAATTTCGCGACACCATCGCATCCATCAACTCTGCTTTCGACAACCTGCGCGGCGCGGTGGACGACCTGACGCGCTTGCAGGGTTCGTTTGCGGCACTTGGCTCCGACGTGGCCAGTGTGATCGACCACGCCTCCTACCTCGCCCAGGCCTGCACGTCCTTTCTGACGGGCACACAATCTCTTATCTCTGCGCCCCTGGCCTCCGTCTTCGCCCTCTTCAACCTCTGCAAGAGTGCCTGTGAGACGTTTGCAGCCCTGGTGGACATAGGCTCGCCTCTGGCCGACTGGCCGCCTGTGGTGCTGTCGCGCTTTCGTGCCATGCAAAACGCTTGTGATGGGCTGCTTGTGCAGACCGGGGCATTTCAGGCGCCCATCAATGCCCGCATCGAGGCGGTCAACAACACAGGCGACGTGCAGGTGGCGGTGAGCAACACCGTGCCGGCCACGACTTTCGCCCAGGTCAGGGCTGCCGGCAGCGCCAACACGCCTGGTGATGCAGCCATCCTGGCCGCCTCACCGCCCACGCCGCGCCGGACGCCTGTGTACCAGAGTGTCCGCACCATCATCGTGCGGCGAGGTGACACCCTATTGCTGATTGGGGCGAGGGAGCTGGGCTCTGCGGCCGCCTGGCGTGACATCGCCACCCTGAACGACCTCTCCACCCGAGGCACCTCTGCCAGTGCGCCAGCGGCCGACTACAGGCTTCCCCTGGATGACAGGGGCGCCGGTCCTCACGGTGGGGCAAAAGCTGCTCATCCCGAGCACCGCGCCGCCCGCGCAGCTCGCCAGCAACCCAGCGGTGTTTGGCGCAAGGCCGACGGATAGCCAGGATGTTCAGATTTACGGCCGCGACCTGGCCCTTCAGGCGGTGCCCGAGCAGGGAGCGGTGCCCCAGTACGACCTGCTGCTGGAGGGCGACGACATTGCTCCGGTGGAGGGCCAGGACAACCTCGTGCAGGCGGTGAGCATGAACGTGGTGCAGGCGCGGGGAGATAGCCCCTTGTACCCATCCGTCGGCCTGGACAGCTTCGTGGGCACCGGCTTAACCTCAGCGGATGAAGCCATGCGGACCTATCGCATCACCCAGGCGCTCACAGCGGACCCGCGCATTGCCTCGGTCAAGAGCGTGACGGTCCAAGAGACACGAGGGCAGATTTACGTGGATGCTGAGCTGGTACCTGTCTCGGGGGCGCAAAACGCGACCGTTTCGCTGGCGCTATGAGCGCCCAAGACAACCTCGACGCCCTCGAAGGCCTGGGGACGCGCCTCGCCAAGACCATCTCGACGGAGGACGTGACGGCGGAGTTCCCGATGTTGGCGTTGACCTTCACGAGGAACTCGCGACCGATGATCATCGGCTCGGATTCCGGATGGTTGACGTTGGCCGGAATGATCGCCCGGCCGCGGGCGACTTCGTC
>JAVHNG010177702.1:0-10959 GCA_034783435.1 Agapornis swindernianus
TCTTATTGAGAGAAAAGCAGCAGTATGTTAGTTTGTTTTGGGAAAAAAAATAATCAGTCTCATAAGAAAATAGAAGTAAGCATTACAAAAGCCACAAAACAGCTCTGAGCCCCTGACAGCTCAGGAGATGTTTGACTCCTCATCAGAAGATGTGGTCTGTATTTAACCTACCTTCAGTATTCCAGAAATAGGTTTTAAAGTTGTAATGGTTAACTCAGGAGCAGCAAGATTAACTGTGATGCACAGGCAAAATCACAGCAGTCTTCATAGGAAAGAACATGCACCTTTCAGCCGCCTGAGAGCAGAACTAGTTCAAAGCTCTAAATCACTATCCATGAGGGTCATAGACATAATAAATCTGTTACATTCTAAAAGTATTTACTGAAAGTATATAGTATAGGAAAAAAACTTTGCAAAAGTACCAGTAACTCAGCTTCACTGAATTTCTACCTCAGTCAGTGGCAAGTGCTATTGTGTTCTTAGGATTCCTGTTTATGCATTTTTAATACACCCATATTTGTATTAGTATAAAACAGCTGTAAGGGTTGTGGTGTTGTGTTGTGATAAACAAATCATGTAAGTAGAAAGAATTAAGATGACTTATATTTGTTAAAGAGAAATTGGTGTTGTTGCATGTGAGACTTCTATGTGCCATGTAGGTCTTTTTTGTCCTCTAAACATTTTGGACACTCTTAAAGAAAGAAATGATGTACCGGTGCTCATCCTTCTATAAAATCAAACCTATGGAGTCTTCACCTCATGCAGTAGCACACTTTGATCTTCTACATGTTTCTAATATCACAGTGCATAAATTTTCATTAATCACAATATCCTTGCGAATATTTGAGAAAAAAAATAGTGATTTGTTTTCATCTGTTCATTCTGTGCTTTAAAAGTTGCAAGTATAGGTTTGAATGAATGTACTTTTGACCAGTATTCTGATCATATTCTGAAACCTCTGGGAAAGTCCAGTAAGATGCCATTGGAAATCTGCAGCTTCTTGCAGATTACTAGATGAGTAGTGGGAGGCATCCATTAGTTCTGCTTTATTGCATTTAAATAAGTGTTTCAAGAGAAGGGAGAGGGACAATTGAGGTACCATGGGAAACAGTCTCAATTGGTATAAATTAACTGCATGTTGTCACCTGCCCCTGCAGCCATAGCAGAATATGGTTTACAAGAAGAAAAGTGGAAGACAGCGAAAGGGGAGTTCAGCAATGTCTATGAGGTGTACTGGTGAAATAGTCACGGTTTTTCACTAGCTTTATGGGATCTATGAGATTTTATACTGTGTTATAAGTTTATTTCAACTCTAGGTTGAAATTAAGAGAATGGGGATGGAACTGATGGTTGAACTGTCTGTATCTTTACAGTCTTGAATGAGGCTTAGGTGGTTTTTCTCCTCTCTTAATGTGCATTCTCAGTTGAGTAGCCCACTTGATTATAAACTTTATGATGAAATGACTGAGCCTTACTGTGAAGGTTATTCTGTAGTTTTGTGGCTGTTTGAACATGGCAGTAGCAAATAATCTTCCTCAATCAGTAGCACTGGAGGCTGGAGTGTTATTTTAAATGTATAAGGATAGACCCTGCAATGCAGTTACATCATACAGAGTAGAAAAGCCACATAAGCCCTGATACACTGCCTTAAAGCAACACAGGGACAGCTCTGGATTACTCTTAATTTTTCCAAGGGGAAGAACATGGAAAACAGCCAAATGTTAGTGTAATGATACACAATTCTCTATCAGGATATATTTCTAGACATTTAGGAGTTCTGCACAGAAGGAAGTGGTGATAATAGCCACTTACTAAATGTCTTGTTTTCAGGGATACACAAACCCAGCTTCAGCACACTCCCATGCCTGAAGAAATTTAATCCTACTTTTTTCACCTTTTATCATCACCAGCCTAAAAGCCACTTAGTCTGGAGTGCTGAGAAATGAATATTGAGATGTTAATTATTTTTTTTCCTCCTCCTGCTTCTCCGCTTTAAACTTCCACTAGTGCAATGGATGAAAGTCTAGCAACTCATTTCCAATCTAAGGATTCTTCTTCCATCCTCCTAGATAAATCATAGAATCACAGTTAGGGTTGGAAAGGAACTTAAGATCATCCAGTTCCAACCCCCCTGCCATAGGCAGGGACACCTCACACTAAACCATGGCACCCAAGGCTCTGTCCAACCTGGCCTTGAATGCTCCAGGGATGGAGCATTCACAACTTCCTTGAGCAACCCATTCCAGTGCCTCACCACCCCCACAGTAAATAACTTGTTTCTTCTATCTAATCTGAACTTCCCCTGTTTAAGTTCAAACCTGTAAGACACTGAGTGAGGTTGTTGATACCTCTGTAGACTAGTTATAGCTGCCTGTGACAAAACAGTACCTCTATTTCAGCTGAAATCATTTGGAGGATAAAATCACAACTGAGAAGAACATATTGTGGAAAAAGAGGGAAGTTAGAAAAATTATATATTATGGTAGTGAGAAGGCAAGTGGCTGAAATCTGATGGGATTTCCTTTTGAGTAAGGATTAAGGAGGTGTTCTTGATGAAGAATGAAAAACATTAGAAATTACAGTAGTACAGAAGGGCTGACTTGCTGAATTTGGTACAATGCCAAGCAAGAAGGCCAGAAACTGAAGAGCATAAAATCATGCCCTCTGCTTCCCTTGTCTTGGAGCTGCTGAGCTGGGAAAGGGAGATGAAACCACTGAGGTATTTGGCTGCTGAAGGGCCTGTAACAAAGAACTCCAGGAATGACAGTCACAAAGTCTTGAGGGGAAGAACTTGGCTGTGTTTCTGGCAAATCTCTGTTTTGGGGTTTTTTTCTGGAAAGCAGAAGGCTGTAAATTGTATATTTGGCCAATGTGAATTCTGGGGTTTTTTTCCCTTTTGGTTTTTGGTTTGGTTTTGTTGAGTGGTTTGGGTTTTTTTTTTTCCTTCACATAATTGTATCATCCATTACCTTAAGCAGTTCGTTTTCTCTGCTTTTACTTACTGTCCTGAAGTATTGATAAACAGCGACTGCATCTCATCTCTCTTTGTGAGTCTAAATAAACTTAATATCTTCTTGTATCTTAAATTCTCTCCTGCCTATTTTGGTAGCCCTTCTTTGATCCTGTGGCTGTCTGAATTCATCTCATTAGCCTTTGAGAAGTCTTATTACAATAATACTCAACTGTTGCTATGACAAAATTCAAGGATGGGGAAACTAAAATGGAAAGCTTTTGCTTCAAGCACTTGCAATGTATGATTAATTTGGAGAGCTCTCCTTCTATATGTTCTTTGTTATTAATTTCTATGCAATTATTTAAGTACTGAACTAACCACAATAATCCATTTTAAAGAAACCAGCATACAACCTCCAGTGTTTCTCTGTGCTTGTCTAGTGGTTGATTTCTCTCATATTCCTGTATAGCCACCTGTGATTCCTTTAGCAGCGGCTGAAAGTAATTGAGGCATAGTAAGTGTGACAGGGGACACTTGTCTCTAGGTTCTTATAGTTGCTTTTCGTTGCTATTCTATGGAGCTTTAGGAAAAAAAGCACATAATCCTCTTGATTTACCTCATTTTGCAGAGCATTCAGTTAACTGTTTCATGTTAACAGAAGCAGTTCTAGCCCACATCTGAAACTGGTGCTAGTCTTGTATTTCAGTTTTCTCCTTACACATGAACACTACTCATACACCATTTTTAGGCTTCCTCAGTAATTAAACTGTACTGCTGTGTTCTAACAACGCATACAGATTAACTTCACAGATGTTGATATTCCTTGTATTCCTTGAGTGTTAATTCAGCTCATGCTCCTGGTTAGAAGTAATAAAAAATATCCCTTTTTAATTTTTATCCTAACGGGAAGTTGTTCATTCACATGCAGATTTAATCCTTTTTTCTTTTTTACTTGGTCTTTCTGGAGTATTTCAATAGCTTTTAGATACTCTGCGGTATGCTCCTCACCAAAAAGATCATATTAAACAACAGGGAAGGGATTTTTAAGTGGATATTTTAAGAGGGATGGGAGTTTTAAGTGGAATCCCAGTAATTAATTGACCTTCTCTTGGGAACAAAGACATGAGTGGTGATGTGACTGTGATATGAGGGGAAGGAGATAAAAGTGGGGGAGGCAGGATGAATTACATGGGAGTAATCCATGTATTCCTATATTTTAAAACGTGCTTCCACAGCCAGTGAACAATTATTTTTACACAAATAACTGAATGCAGAAAAATATCCCTGAGTATTAGAAAGCTGTCTGAAAGAATTAAATACAAAAAAAACCCAAAACCCAAATATTTTAAATAAGACACTGCTGCTTTGCTATTGCTGCTGACAATGTAGGAAAACTGGTTTAAGTTCAATCTCCATGACATACCAAATATATTGGAATGAGAGAGACCAGCCAAGAAAACAATAATTACCCTGAGGGAGAAAAACACTGGATTAAAATAATCTAGATAAAGGCAGAAAAAGACCAGAAACCTCAAGCTTAGCCACTTTATTTCCATCTATAAAATATAATGCTGAAATGTTTGGTTTTGCCACAGCATAACAGATTTTTATCTTTTCTCAAACTGCAGTAAAATACACAGGCTAAAAAACCCACAAGTTGTGCTTTTGTCCTTGAAAGCTTTTATGAGCACAGGCAGTAGCTGCTTGTTTACACAGAACATAAACTTTGCATAGCACGTTTTTACTATTTCTTTTCTCTAAGCATTGGATTTTTTAAGTCTATATAAAGTGATTTCTAGTTTTGACCCTACACTGAAATGTTTTATGCAAAGAACAGGGAGTACAAAGAGAATGTAAAAGAAGACGACACAAAAAAATTAGTCTAATAGCAGAAATATATACTCCATTGAGAGAGCTATGTTAGCATTACATGACTTGCATAATTAAGTGCTGAACAGTCATGAACTATGAAATTCAGCATTTCAGGCAGTTCTTATTCTTCCTTCTTTATGTATCTGTTACTATTGACTATTTATATTTACTGCTAATTCTTTTTATTCTTATATTTAATTATATGATTTTAAACGTTAAAGCCACTGAAGTTTCAATTAGAATTTTTGCTGTATGTACACATACAGACTCTGTAGAGCAAACTATTTTCAGAGAAGCAAAGCAAAAGACAAAAAAGGAGTTTGAGTACAAAGCACATTTAAATATATAATTATACATTTTAACTACAGATTCACTCAATTAACTGTACAAAACAGCATTCCGGAAATATTAGTATTCAGAATTTGTGGACTTAATGACCAGTTCATCTAAATGTTCTGCTCTAACCATCATCACTTCTGAAACCTTCCTATGAATGTTAGACATAGCGGTGACTGCTTTTGTCGTCATTTCGGGCTGCTCCAGCTTTATTGTCCTTGTCTATGACTGACAGTCTCTTTAAGACCTTTCTTCAAACCAACTGTTAGGACCTTCATGTCTGATGATGCTGAAGCACTGCAGTCATGCTTACTGTCACAAAGCCTGAAAACCAGAGAAGAGCAGATCTCCAAATATTCTCATGGTTTATAGCTGAAATAAAAGTGTACCTTTTTGCCTTTTTCTGTGAAGGAAGGGTGGCTGCATGCCACCAATGTCAGTTCATTGGGATCTTCAATTCAGAACAGTGAGCTTGACCTACAGAGTAGCTTTGTTACACTGAAGAAACATAGAGCCTTTAGCCGTTCTCATTTATTTTTCCCTCACATGTTCTGCAGGAGTTTAAAAGACTTGCTTCTATGTCTGTGTCCTGACTTCAGCTGTAGCAGCCATTTTTCTCCTTCTTAGAGGCTGGTGCAGTGAGTGCTGTGTTTTCAACTTTAGTCTGGGAACAGTGCTGACAACACACTGATGGTTTTAGTTGTTGCTAAATAATGCTTACTCTGATCAAGCACTTTTTAGTCTCATGCTCTGTTGGTGAGGAGAAGCACAAGAAGTTGGGAGGAAGCCGAGACAGGACACTTGACCCAAACTAGCCAAAGGGGTATTCCATACCACAGCACATCATGCCCAGTTTATAAAATGGGGGGAATTACCCAGAAAGCCCGGATTGCTGCTTGGGTTGGGCTGGGTATCTGTTGGCAGCAATTGTATTCTCTCCTCTTGTTATTTCCCTTATCATTATTATTATTGGTGGTACCAGTAGTTTTGTATTATCCCTTAGTTAGTGGACTGTTCTTATCTAAACCAGTGGGATTTACATTCTTTCAATTCTCCTCCCCATCCCTCCAGGAGTGGAAGGAAAGAAGGTGTGTAGTGAGCAAGCAACTCCGTGGTTCTGAGTTACCGGCTGGGCTTAAATCACAACAGTCTTGTTTTGTTCTTATTGAAGCCAGGTGTTTCTAAGCCTGTCTAAGAACACTTGCTAGATAATCATTTGTAAAGCAGTCACTGAATGCAGAGTCCTTGGAGAAAAGACCCACTATGAACAGAGTTGCTCTTTTTTGCAGTGGTCCTAGCAGTTTTGCTTTTTATTGTGAAGTTGAGCAGCTTATATGTAGAAAAGCTGAAAGTAAAGCTAATTTACAGTGAGGCATAGCCCAGTAGGGGGAACAATCTTCTAGAAAAGAGGTACTGTAGTTCTGAACTGGGTCTCCTGACTCTGTGATGAGATTACTCATCAGCATGCTGCTGAGAAAGGGGATGGAAGAAGAGAGAAATGCAGAGTGCCTCATTCTCCTCTGGCAGCTGCCTTGTGGATGAAAATGGACACTTCTCCTTCCACTATATTTTTCAAAGCCTTTTAGGCTAAAATTATTTAATCTAAGGTCTGGTTAGTCATTAGTTCTGGGAAACTACACAATCCAGTACCTCCCTTCTACTGCAAGAGGGGCACAGCAGCTCCTTCACTTAGGGGTAGAAGTGGAACTCTTGGAAATCCACCAAGCACGTTTCCAGATGTAACTATCCCTGCTTTTAAGTAATAGAGTTTGATTGTCAGCCCGGGTGTGTTTTATGCTGTCATGTTCTTCAGTGCTACCTAACTTGTGCCGTCTTTCAACAAATATTCCTACAGCAGGATCCACCAGCAGACCTTGCATTAATTTAATGCGCAAGAAATCAGTGGAATTCACTGCCACATTTCACTATATTCTATCTACATTGTCTATATTATATTCTATATATTCTCTATATATTGTCTATATTGACAAAAATCAAGCTGTGGATTTTCTGTTGCAGGTAACAAAACAGATCTCTACTCAGTCTGTGACCTGTAGGGAAAGTATTGCTTCAGCTCTAATTAGTCTAGTCTTGGCTAAACTGATGATAGGTTTTTAGGGACTGATACTTAGTAATGCTGACATTCATACCCCGGTTGACTTGCAGCAGCTAAGTATCTGAAAAATAGTACCACCAGAATCAGACCTGGGGAATCAGAAGGGCTTTCAGTCTAAAAGCTTGTCCTTTTTCCCAGTTATATCAGCTGATCTAGGAAAGTAAATTATACTTTACTCTGCAAATCTTGTTTAATTTGAAAGAGGAGCTGTTAAAAAAAGTAATGGAAGCAGAGAGAGGATTTTTTTGGTACCCTTAATCTTAGTATCCAGCATCCTTTCTGAAGTATTCTGCAGATATTTTTCCGGTTAATGAACAGTATATTTTGACAGTGTGCATACGAATGCATATTTATCTGCAAATCTTACAAGATGTGAATATATATCTCAGCTGCAGATCAAAGTAAATTTGAAAGCTATTATGTGAGGTATTTTTTGTGTGTGCAAAATGTTTGGTATTAAGTACTAGGAAATTTCCTTTCTTTTCTTGGTTGTAAAATGCAACATTAATAATACTGTAGCAAAGGAAATCATATTTATGACTAGAAGAGAACACTGGCTAACTTCTTGGCAGGTAACCTTTTATAGCCTATGTTGACAAGTAAATCTTTATTTATGACTAAGATCATAGAACATGAGAAAACTCATCAATAAAGGTTCTAATAATGCTGTAAAAGAAAAATTTTTTATAAACAACATTTTACAAACTTAGTTTCACTGGATGATGCCTTGTTAATTATTGTAATGGATGGTGACACTGGCATGAATAAGATTTATTACATTAGTCAAATGAAAGTGCATGTTCTGCATGCACAAGTTTGAACATTGGTACCTGCACAAGAAACCTAATTAAATGGTGTGTCATCAAAGATGATTTAAATGAACAGATAATGAAGCAAATCACATGAAAAGTGTTTAACAAAATTTATTCTGAAGGAATTGGAAAGGTTATTATAATTAGAGAAGTAGTCCTCCATGTCACCATGTTAATAATATTTTGAAAACTGTCTCATTAAAATCCCAAGTTTAAAGAAAAGCCATGGAAAGTAATTTTTTTGTTTGGAACAAAAGACAGGATTTCTTTGTCACTTTTTGTAGAAATGGACTTGTATTCTTACTGTTCAATTTTGAAGGAAAGTTTCAGGTATACACAGAAATAGACGGCTTATGGCTGTTAGCGTCTGTGTCTGAACTGGGTGAGCCTACTGAACTAAATCACTGATGTCAGGAAAGTTTTTAATTAGGTATCTCACATCAAAAGTAAAAATAGTGAGAAAAATGGCTTGTGAAATTATTAGATATTAACATCAGTGGGTTATGAACAATAAAATGAGACTCTGTGTTTTCCTGGGTAAGGGAATAACTAAAAGAGATTTAACTAGATACCTAATAGGAGATATTTTTCCCAAACTCATGGCCAGAGAAATAGAATTGTGGAATAAGGTTGTTTTGGTTAGCAACCTTGGGTTTTTTAGGTAGCATACAAAGTGAAAACTACACTGGTCGAAATGCTTTAATTAACAAACCAAACAAAATTTAATTCTCATTGGTTCATAAAGAATATGTGTGTATATTCAATATTTATAATTAGTAGGCTTCATCAGTGGTGCTCCTTATGCAGCACACAAAGTGCAGAGCAGGAATGAGGAACCTCTCAATTCTCTTGTTACCCATGCAGCTGGTTATGAAATTGCAAAGGTCCTTTTAGTGACAAAATCAACACAGGTAGAAAACTGGCAGAACCTAGATCACATCCTAGGAACACAGACGTGTGAAGAAAAGGACTAGAACAACTTTCCTCTACAAACTAGAGGGAATCCGAATTCTGACTTAGTACAAGGACAAGGGGTGATGGGTTAAAATTTAAACAGGGGAATTTTAGATTGGATATAAGGAAGAAGTTCTTTACTGTGGCGAAGCACTGGAATGGGTTGCCCAAGGAAGTTGTGAATGCTCCATCCCTGGTAGTGTTCAAAGCCAGGTTGGACAAAGCCTTGGGTGGCGTGATTTAGTGTAAGGTGTCCCTGCCCATGTCAGTGGGGGGATGGAACTTGATGATCTTAAGATCCTTTCTAACCCTAACTATTCTATGAGTCTATGATTAACAAAGTACATGCTCTCAGCTACATTGAATAGGAGAAACTATCACCTAAACTTCCCCAACCCCAGTCTGCTGTGGGGTGATACAATTAAATGATATATAATTATATTCTGTAACTGGTACAGCTGTGCAGAGGACTAGGCAGGTCTGTCCCAGGTGATCCTCTTTGAGATCTCAGAATCCTGAGGTAGCTCTTTTCATTCCTGGGTGCAGAAGGGTATCTCTCATCAGATTATGCTGGTGCCTCTTCATGAAAATCTGTCATGTTCCTGCTGCTTCTGGGATCTGCTCAACTCAGAGAGTTTTGGAGACTGGTATGAGAGGGCTAAAAGAGCTGAGAGGTGTTTATGCTGGAGTCTGAGCTGAGTATTTGATCTCAGTGGTTTCCTGGGTCTAGGCTTGTGTTCCTGCAGTGATGGACTGAAATTGCTAAGAGCAGCACAGCAAGTGGCAAACTTCACCCCAAAAGTTAAGCGGGTCTTGGATTACCATTTAAATTGATTTGTGAGTTTTGACTTAACCCCTTCAAACTGTTTACCTGACCTGACAGATCTGGCAGGCAGAAACCAAGGGAGTGCAAGGATTGTTTTCTCAGAAATTTCAGAGAGGAGCTATGTAAGCATTTGTCTCCAAGAAATTTTACTAGCTTCTTAGTTTGTCTGAATCCTAAATTTAGAGAAGGAGAAGGGAAGAGACTGGTAAATTTAGATGGCTCTGAAACTCCAGCAAGATGTTGTGAATTTACCATCAACTTTGCAGTTTTATGGCGTAGAACATGGCTTGTGGTCTTCAGGGAGATCCAGTGCCTAGGCTTGTCACTGGGGTTGTGGGTTTCCTCTGCCAACTCCAAACCCATGTCATGTAAAATAACCTCATTTTGTTTAGTAAGATCACTGCAGTATCTGTTCTTTTGATAGGACTTGAGTGAGAAAAAGGTGATCTTTCATGAGAAAGAAAGAATAAGCCAAGTAAAATATTTTTTCAGGTTTTTTAATATTTTATTCTTTTTAACTACTAGTAAATAACATGCACATAACCTGTCAGTCAGCTTTCCTTGAGGCTTTGTAGCTCCTGAGCTAGGCCTGCCTTTCTTTGGGAATCCATTCTCTTCCCCATCCATGGAAGACTGTGGCCTCAGTAGGATTCATCTATGGAGTGAAAATCCAGCTGTGTTCACAGCACTGCCTTCCATGGGGGAACAGCTGCTGTATTTTAATGTCTGACTGGAGAGAAAAGTAGGTTAGAAGGTTTTGGTGTCCCTCCTGGAGCTTCATCCCTGTCTGAGCAGATAATAGCTCTCCAGGAAAGCACTCCAGCTGTCTGGTGTTTTCAGTCCTCCTCCCCTGCTTGTTGGTCTTCCATAGTTGAGAAGCGTAAACCTCTGCAATTAAGAGCTGATCCTGCTTTGAGGAGCTTGAGGAGACTTGATTCACATTTCAGGTATGGGGTGCCTTCAAAATGACTAGTCTGTAATCTTTACTTGACATCTCTCAATACTGCAGAGCAGCTGGTTTGCTGTGAATCAGCTCTGTAACGTTGGCATGTTCTATGCAGGTTTGATACACATTTGTTGTGGAGGAGGG
>JAVHNG010177871.1:0-16740 GCA_034783435.1 Agapornis swindernianus
ATGGGGAATATAAATGTATGCACGATATGCATAACCAAATAACCCCGCAATCCCGGGGGGGGGAAGGGGGGGGGGTCCTGAGAGCACTATTAGGCCAGTTTGGTTGTTCCTGTAGTTGAAAATGACAATGGCGGCTTTTCAAGCCGCAGGTCTCGGGTAGTGGCCGAGCAGGAATAATGACTTATTTTGTATTTTTTCTAGGAATTTGCTTCGTTGTGGGTGTTTTAGGTGTGGCATCAAATCCTTCGCCATATTATGGGGTAGTTGGTCTGGTTTTAGCGTCTGTGGCTGGGTGTGGGTGATTATTGAGCCTTGGGGTTTCGTTTGTGGCGCTGGCGCTTTTCATGGTGTATTTGGGAGGTATGTTAGTAGTATTTGTTTATTCTGTAGCTCTAGCTGCGGAGCCTTTCCCTGAGGCTTGAGGGGATTGACGTGTAGTTGGGTACGCGGCGGCGTTTGCGGGGGTGGTTCTAGGGGGGTTGGTGTTGGGGGGGTTTATCGGATCTTTGGGGTTCGGGGTTGTTACTGTTGATAGTGTTGGGATGTTTACTGTACGGCTGGATTTTAGTGGGGTGGCCATGCTTTACTCGCGGGGGGTTGGGATGTTTTTGGTTGCAGGCTGAGGGCTGTTGTTAACTCTGTTTGTTGTGTTGGAGCTTGTGCGGGGGTTGTCTCGGGGGGCTATTCGGGCAGTTTAGGGGTTAGAGTCAGAGAATAGTTTATTATAAAATGCCAGCTTTGGGAGCTGGAGATAAAGGTTTAAGTCCTTTTTTTCTGAGGTTCGGGGATACTCTAAGAAGTGGTGAGTCTTCAGTCTTTGGTTTACAAGACCAATGTTTTCTATAAACTATTAGAGTATTTAGCAGTTAAGCATTTTATTTTCTAGGGCGCTTACAGCGGGGAAGAGGAATAGGAGGATGGTGAAGTAGGTAATTGATGCGATTTGCCCGATGATGATGAATGGGTGTTCGACGGGTTGGCTTCCCACTCATGTTAGGACGAGGAGGTTGGCTACTAGTGCTCAGAATAGGAGTTGGGAGAGCGGCCGGAATGTTATTGTTCGCTGTTTTGATTTGTGGAGGAAGGGGACCAGGAATAGGACTAGTACGGAGGCGGCTAGTGCTAGGACGCCCCCTAATTTGTTTGGGATTGATCGTAGGATGGCGTAGGCGAATAGGAAGTATCATTCTGGTTTGATGTGTGGTGGGGTTACTAGTGGGTTTGCGGGGGTAAAGTTTTCTGGGTCTCCTAAAAGATTTGGTGAGAATAGGGCTAGTGCTATGAGGGGGGTTAGCATGAGGATAAATCCTAGGATATCTTTGAATGAGAAGTATGGGTGGAATGGGATTTTATCACAGTCTGAAACAAGGCCCAGGGGGTTGTTTGA
Organism: Agapornis swindernianus; assembly: GCA_034783435.1. NCBI lineage: Eukaryota > Metazoa > Chordata > Aves > Psittaciformes > Psittacidae > Agapornis > Agapornis swindernianus. The sequence goes on from JAVHNG010177871.1 coordinate 1,388, forward strand.
GCCTGTTTCGTGTAGGAAGGTTAAGTGGACTAGGGTAATTCCTGCGATTAAAAAGGGTAGTAGGAAGTGGATGGCGAAGAACCGAGTTAGGGTTGGATTGTCTACCGAGAATCCTCCTCATGCTCATTCTACCAGGGTTTGTCCGATGTACGGGAGGGCCGAAAATAAGTTGGTGATTACGGTGGCCCCTCAGAATGATATTTGTCCTCATGGCAGGACATAGCCTACGAAGGCAGTTGCTATAAGAGTGAGCAGGAGGATTACTCCTGTATTTCAGGTTTCTTTATAGAGGTAGGAGCCATAGTAGAAGCCCCGTCCGATGTGCAGGTAGATGCAGATGAAGAAGAATGAGGCGCCGTTGGCGTGTAGGTTGCGGATGAGTCAGCCATATTGGACATTTCGGCACGTGTTGGCTACTGAGGAGAAGGCGAGGGATGTGTCTGCGGTGTAGTGTATGGCCAGTAGAAGGCCTGTTACGATCTGTGTGGCCAGGCAGATGGCGAGTAGGGACCCGAAGTTTCATCAGGCGGAGATATTGGAGGGTGCAGGGAGGTCAATTAGGGAGTTGTTGATTATTTTTAGTAGGGGGTGGGATTTGCGGATGTTTGGGGCCATTAGAAGGTCTGTGTGGTTAGGATTATTACTAGGATGGATAGGGCGAAAGATCCTAAGTAGGTTTTGATGAGTCCGGTGTGTGCTAGTGTTGCGGCTTTGCTTGCGGCCACCTGTAGCTCGGCGAGGCCTTCTGGTCCTATTTTTTTGAGCCAGGAGAGGTCAATTAGGTGTAGGGCGATATTTTGCCCTTTTTCTAGTAGGGTTTTGGAGCAGAATCGGTGGACTAGGGGGTTGAAGTAGCCTAGCAGGGAGGAGAAGTTTATGAGGTGGCTTGGTTTGGGGTGGGTGAGGGCATGTGTTATGTTTGAGAGTTCAAGGGCTAGGATGATCCCCAGGATTGTTACTAGGATGGCGGCGGTTTTGGTGATGAGGGGTATGGTTATTGGGGGTGTTTTGGTTGGCGTGATGAAAGAGGTGATTAGTATTCCTGCTATAATGCTGCCCAGGGCAAGGCGAGTTAGGGGGGCAGTGATTAGTGGGTTGTTTTCGTTTATTGGGGTTATTGGGGGGATGCGGGTTCGTCCGGCTTGGACTAGGAGGGTTATGCGGATGCTGTAGGTTGCAGTGAATGCTGTGGCTAGAAGAGTTAGCGATAGGGCTCAGGTGTTTAGGTAGGATGTGTTTAGGCTTTCGATGATGAGATCTTTTGAGTAGAATCCAGCTAAGAATGGGGTTCCTATGAGTGCTAGGTTGCCGATGGTTAGGCAGGAGGTAGTGACTGGGAGTATTTTTTGCAGGCCGCCTATCTTTCGGATGTCTTGTTCCCCGTTTAGGCTGTGGATGATGGACCCGGAGCACAGGAATAGCATGGCTTTAAAGAAAGCGTGAGTTGAGATGTGTAAGAATGCTAATTGGGGGAGGTTTAGTCCGATGGCGACTATTATCAGTCCGAGTTGGCTGGATGTTGAGAAAGCAATGATTTTTTTAATGTCATTCTGGGTTAGAGCGCATGTGGCGGCGAATAGGGTTGATAGGGCGCCCAGACACAGGCACGCTGTTAAGGCTGTTTGGTTGGAGGCTAGAAGCGGGTGTATGCGGATGAGCAGGAAGATTCCGGCTACCACCATGGTGCTGGAGTGTAATAGGGCTGATACGGGGGTGGGGCCTTCTATGGCTGCAGGCAGTCATGGGTGTAGACCAAATTGTGCGGATTTTCCTGCGGCCGCGAGGATTAGTCCTAGGAGGGGGAGGATGGGGGTTTGGTGTGGGTGTACGGCTTGTTGAATTTCTCAGGTATTAAAGGTTGACGCTAGTCATGCCATGCTTAGGATTAGGCCAATGTCCCCGATTCGGTTGTAGAGCACGGCTTGCAGGGCGGCGGTGTTGGCCTCTGTTCGGCCTTGTCATCAGCCGATGAGGAGGAAGGATATGATTCCTACGCCTTCTCAGCCGATGAATAGGAGGAATATGTTGTTTGCGGTTGTCAGGAGTAGTATGGCAATGAGGAATGTCAGTAAGTAGGTGAAGAATTTTGTTATGTATGGCTCGGAGGCTATGTACCATATGGCGAATTGTAGGATGGATCATGTTACGAATAGGGCGATAGGGAGGAATGTTATTGAATACTGATCTATTTTTAGGCTCAGTGGGATTTTGAAGTTTATGATGAATTTTCACTCTCAGTGGCAGGTAATGGATTCCAGTCCAGAGTAAATGAATGTGGTTGTTGGGGCCAGGCTTGTTAGGAATGCAGCTTTTACGGTGCGAGTGATAGTAAGGGGGGTGTTTTTAAAGCCCTTAAAGAGAAGTGGGAGGATGATTGGGGTCAGGAGGATTGTTAGTGTGAGTAGTGTGAGGGAGTTAATGAGTAGGGTTGTATTCACTACTTTTACTTGGAGTTGCACCAAGATGAATGGTTCCTAAGACCAGTGGATTACTGTTATCCTTTAAAAGTAAGGGGGCTGGGGTTTAAAGCCCAGATGCAAGAATTAGCAGCTCTTGCTGGTTTAACCTCCCCTCGGCAGGCAAGAAGGTTTGAACTTCTATTTTTAGGATCACAATCTAATGTTTGGTTTAAACTATGCTTGCATAAGGGGGCTCCAGAGATTAGTTCGGGCTTGAGGATCAAGAGGAACATGGGGATGATGTGGAGTGTTATGAGCAGGTGCTCTCGTGTAGTTGAGTTTTGGATGGATGTAATGTGGGAGGGGATTGAGCCTCGTTGGGTGACTAGCAGTATAAATAGGGTGTATGATGCGGTTAGTAGGGTGGCAATCCCTGTTAGGATGATTGTAAGGGCGGATCAGTTAAATAGGGTGACCATGATGGTTAGTTCTGCTATGAGATTTGTCGTTGGGGGAAGGGCCATGTTTGTTAAGTTGGCTAATAGCCATCAGGTGGCTATGAGAGGTAGTAGGGGTTGGAGGCCTCGTGTGAGTAGCAGGATCCGGCTGTGCGTGCGCTCGTAGTTTGTGTTGGCTAGGCAGAACAGTATGGAGGAGGTTAGTCCGTGGGAGATTATTAGGATTATTGCCCCTGAAAATGATCAGTGGGTTTGGATTATTCCTGCGGCAATGACTAGTCCTATGTGGCTGACAGATGAGTAGGCGATTAATGATTTTAGGTCTGTCTGTCGGAGGCAGATTGAGCTGGTCATTAGGGCGCCTCAGAGAGCTAAGGTTAGGAAGGGGTAGTGGAGGAGGTTAGACAGTGGGCCTATTAGTAGGGTGACTCGTATAATTCCATAGCCTCCTAGTTTTAATAGGAGGGCGGCGAGGAGCATTGAGCCTGCGATGGGGGCTTCTACGTGGGCTTTTGGTAGTCAAAGGTGTAGGCCATACAGGGGGGCTTTTACTATAAACGCTATGAGCAGTGCTAGTCCTGATAGGATACTTGTTCAGGAGGTGGATAGGGTTGGATGGGTTAGTTCGAGGGTTGGCAGGTGCAGAGTGCCGATTTTTACGTATAGGTGTATGATTGTAATTAGAAGGGGTAGCGAGCTTACTAGTGTGTAAAATAGTAGGTAGGTGCCGGCGCTGAGGCGTTCGGGCTGACTTCCTCATCGTGTGATTAGGATTAGGGTTGGAATGAGTGTAGCCTCGAATGCAATGTAGAATAGTGCTAGCTCTGTGGTGGAGAAGGCCAGGAGGATAAAGGGTTGGACTATAATTAGGGTTGAAATGAAGGTTCGTTTTCGTGGCATTGGTTCCTGCTGGAGGTGGCTTTGGCTTGCTATAATTATGAGTGGAAGAAGCCAGCAGGATAGTACTAAGAGGGGGGAAGAGATCTGGTTGATTCCTGTTCAATTGGATAGGAATTTGTAGGGGTAGTAGGTTGGAATCAATCACTGAAGGCTGAGGGCGGCGATTAGTAGACTATACATGGTAGTATTAGTTCACAGGAATTTTGGTGGGGATAGCAGGGCTGTTGGGAGGAGTATAATTGTTGGTAGGATAATTTTTAGCATTGTAGTAAGTTCAGGTTGTGTAGGTGGTCGGAGCCGTGGGTGCGTGTGGAGGCTACTAGGATAGCTAGGCCAGTGCCTGCTTCGCATGCTGAGAAGGTGAGTATGATGATTGGCACTGTGGTGAATGAGGGGGTTTGGCTTTCGATAGCTCATATTGTCAAGCCTACAAACATTGAAAGTATTATGCTTTCAAGGCATAGTAGGGCGGATACTAGGTGGGTTCGATGAAAGGCCAACCCCAGTCCGCTAAGGATGAAGGCTGAGTAGAAGCTCAGGTGTAGGGGTGACATAAGAAAGTTACAGGGTTGGCTGTAGTCTGCTGGGCCGAAACCAGCTGTCTTTTGATTAGACTAACTTTCTGTTACTCGGCTCATTCTAGGCCCCCCTGAGCTCATTCGTAGGCCAGTCCCAGCGTTAGGAGAAATAGAATAGCTGCGGTTCAGGCGAGGGTTATCAGGGGTGATTGTAGTTGGATTGCCCACGGCAGAGGGAGTAGGAGGGCGATTTCTAGGTCGAACAGGAGGAATAGGATGGCTACTGAGGAAGAATCGGATTGAGAATGGCAGGCGTGCAGATCCGAGGGGGTCAAATCCGCATTCATATGGTGAGAGTTTTTCTGAGTCGGGGGTTATCTGGGCGAGTCAGAAGTTTAGTGCGGTTAGGATGGCACTTAGGGCCAGTGATAAGGATAGCATGAATGTGAGTATGTTCATTGCTCTTCTCTGGGCTTACACCAGATTTTAGAGATTGGAAGTCAATTGTAATTAATATACTAGAAGAGCAGGATCCTCATCAGTAGATGGTTATATAGAGGAATAGTCAGATAACGTCTACGAAGTGCCAGTATCAGGCTGCAGCTTCAAATCCGAAGTGGTGGTTTGATGTGAAGTGGAATTTGATTAGTCGGAGGAGGCAGACAGTTAGGAAGGTAGACCCAATGATTACGTGGAGTCCGTGGAATCCGGTAGCAACAAAGAAGGTGGAGCCGTAGACGCTGTCGGCGATTGAGAATGGGGCTTCGTAGTATTCTATTGCCTGTAGGGCGGTGAAGTAAAATCCTAGGAGGATTGTCAGGGTTAGGGCGTGGATGGCATGCTTTCGGTTCCCCTCTGTGATGCTGTGATGGGCCCATGTGACAGTTACACCTGACGCTAGGAGGATGGCTGTGTTTAGTAGTGGGACTTCTATGGGGTTGAGTGGTTTAATGCCCGCTGGGGGTCATTGGCCACCTAGTTCGGGGGTTGGTACTAGGCTCGAGTGGAAGAATGCCCAGAAGAATCCTAGGAAGAAGAATGCTTCGGATGTGATGAAGAGGATTATGCCATATCGTAGGCCTTTTTGGACTGTGGGGGTGTGGTGACCCTGGAAGGTGCTTTCTCGGACAATGTCCCGTCATCATTGGAGTATTACTAGGAGTATTGATAAGAGACCGGTAGCTAGTAGGATAGATGAGTTGTAGTGGAATCATATGACTAGTCCTGAGGTTGTGAGTAGGGCGGCGGCTGCCCCGAAGATTGGTCAGGGGCTTGGGTCAACTATGTGGTAGGAGTGTGCTTGGTGTGCCATTAGATGTTTTCTTGTAAGTACAGGCTTAGAAGGAGGACGAAGACATAGGCCTGAATCATGGCTACTGCTACTTCTAGGATAGTGAGGAGAAGCAGGATGGCTATTGTTAGGACTGATACTGCGGGGAGGATGGGTATGAGTGCGATGGAAGCCGTGGAAATGAGTTGGATAAGTAGGTGTCCTGCTGTGAGGTTTGCTGTAAGGCGGACTCCTAGGGCTAGGGGTCGGATTAGTAGGCTGGTTGTTTCGATCAGGATTAGTGCGGGGATCAGGGGTGTTGGGGTGCCCTCTGGCAGTAAGTGGGCCAGGGAGGCTGATGGTTTATTTCGTAGGCCTGTTAGTAGGGTGGCAAGTCATAGGGGGAAGGCCAGGGCCATGTTTATGGATAGCTGGGTGGTTGGGGTGAATGTGTAGGGGAGAAGTCCTAGAAGGTTGATTGTGAGGAGTATAGTTATTAGCGATGTTAGTATTAGGGCCCATTTGTGGCCGTTTTTGTTTAGTGGGATTATTAGTTGTTTTGTGATTAGGTGTAGGAGTCACAGTTGGAGGGTGGATAGCCGGTTGTTGATTCATCGGTTGCTTGGGGATGGGAATAATAGGGCTGGGAAGAGCAGGGACAGAAGGATTAGGGGGATGCCGAGCAGGTGGGGGCTAGAGAATTGGTCGAAGAAGCTTAGGTTCATGGTCAGGCTCATGGTGTGGGCTTAGTGGTGAGTGATGGTTTTTTTGATGGGGGATTTGTTGTGGTGAAGGTTAATAATTTTGGTTGGATTAGGAGTGCAAGGGTTAGTCAGGTTATGACTATGATTGAGAATCATGGTGCGGGGTTGAGCTGAGGCATATCATTAAGGAGGGGGTAATTCCTCTCTGGCTAGCTTAAAAGGCTAGTGCTGTTGCATAGCTTCTTAATGATTAGGATGATGATAGGAGGGATGATCAGGCCTCAAAATATTGGAGTGGGGCGGATTCTACTACAATAGGTATGTAGCTGTGATTGGCTCCGCAAATTTCTGAGCACTGGCCGTAGAAAATCCCAGGTCGGGTGGTAATGAATGAGGTTTGGTTTAGTCGTCCTGGGATTGCATCCGTTTTAACTCCGAGCGTTGGGACTGCTCATGAGTGGAGTACATCTCCGGCAGTAATAATTACTCGGATTGGCGATTCTATGGGTACGACTACGCGGTGGTCAACTTCCAAAAGTCGGAAGTGGCCATTTGGTAGGTCTGCAGTGGGGATTATGTAGGAGTCGAATGAGAGGTCCTTAAAGTCTGTATATTCGTAGCTTCAGTATCACTGGTGGCCGATGGCTTTTAGTGTAAGGTCTGGCTCGTCGACTTCGTCTATTATGTATAGGATTTGTAGGGATGGGAGGGCGAGGAGTACTAGGACGATGGCGGGCAGGATTGTTCAGATTAGTTCTACTTCTTGGGCATCTACTGCATTGGATGACAGTTTTTCTATTAGTATGTGGGCTAAGAGGTATAGGACTAGGCTGCAGATGGCTAGGGCAACAATCAGAGCGTGGTCGTGAAATTCGACAAGTTCTTCTATAATGGGTGATGAGGCGTCTTGAAATCCTAGTTGGGAGTGGTTGGCCACATGAGATGTACGGGGTTTTCACCTGTGATTTAGCCTTGACAAGGCTATGTAATTGGTTTACTAACGTCTCATGAGAAAGAAGCATGAGTGGTTAATGCAGCTGGCTTGAAACCAGTGTATGGAGGTTCGATTCCTTCCTTTCTTGTACTTGGACGAAAGCTGGTTCCTCGAAAGTGTGGTATGGGGGAGGGCAGCCGTGGATTCATTCGATGTTTGTGGCGGTTAGTTCTGGTTGCAGGACTTTCCGCTTGGCTGAGAAGGCTTCTCAGATGATGAATATTAGTATGATTACGGCAACTATTGAGATTAAGGATCCAATAGAGGAGACGGTGTTTCACAGTGTGTAGGCGTCAGGGTAGTCCGAGTATCGTCGGGGCATCCCTGCTAGGCCTAGGAAGTGTTGTGGGAAGAACGTTAGGTTTACTCCTGTAAACATCACCCCGAAGTGGGCTTTTGCTCATGTTTGGTGTAGGGTGAATCCTGTGAGAAGGGGGAATCAGTGGGTAAATCCGGCCAGGATGGCGAAGACAGCGCCTATGGATAGAACGTAGTGGAAGTGGGCGACTACGTAGTACGTGTCATGTAGGGCGATGTCTAGGGAGGAGTTTGCAAGGACGATCCCTGTTAATCCCCCGATGGTAAATAGGAAGATAAATCCCAGAGCTCAGAGTATTGGAGGGTCCCATTTGATTGTTCCTCCATGCAGAGTGGCTAGTCAGCTGAAGACTTTAATTCCGGTAGGGATGGCGATGATTATGGTAGCGGATGTGAAGTAGGCTCGGGTGTCAACGTCTATCCCTACGGTGAACATGTGGTGGGCCCAGACGATGAATCCTAGGAAGCCGATGGATAGTATGGCTCAGACCATTCCTATGTAGCCAAAGGGTTCTTTTTTGCCTGAGTAGTACGTAACTACGTGGGAGATAATCCCGAATCCTGGAAGAATTAAGATGTAGACTTCTGGGTGGCCGAAGAATCAAAATAGGTGTTGGTACAGGATCGGGTCTCCCCCTCCAGCAGGGTCGAAGAATGTGGTGTTTAGGTTTCGGTCGGTTAGTAGCATTGTGATGCCGGCGGCAAGGACAGGAAGTGACAGGAGGAGCAGGATGGCGGTAATTAGGACCGATCAGACGAAAAGTGGGGTTTGGTACTGTGAGAGTGCAGGGGGTTTTATGTTGATGGCTGTGGTAATGAAGTTAATAGCCCCGAGGATGGAGGAAACACCGGCTAGGTGGAGCGAGAAAATGGCCAGGTCTACTGAGGCTCCAGCGTGGGCCAGATTGCCTGCTAGGGGTGGGTACACGGTTCAACCTGTACCAGCGCCAGCTTCTACGGTAGATGAGGCGAGTAGCAGGAGGAATGATGGTGGAAGGAGTCAGAAGCTTATGTTATTTATTCGTGGGAATGCTATGTCTGGGGCACCGATTATCAGGGGGACTAATCAGTTGCCAAATCCTCCAATTATGATGGGTATTACTATGAAGAAGATTATTACAAAGGCGTGAGCGGTGACGATCACGTTGTAAATTTGGTCATCGCCCAGGAGAGTCCCTGGTTGACCAAGTTCTGCGCGGATTAGTAGGCTCAGTGCTGTGCCAATTATTCCGGCTCATGCCCCGAAGATAAGGTATAGAGTACCGATGTCTTTGTGGTTGGTAGAGAATAGTCATCGATTGATGAAGGTCACGGGTAAGATGGCTGAGTGTTAAAGCGTTAGGCTGTAGTCCTTTTTACAGAGGTTCAATTCCTCTTCTTATCGGTTCCGTAGTGAAGTTCATGTTGAGTTGCAAGCTCATTGATGCACATGAGAGTGTGCCGGGGCCTTAGGCAGAGGCCAGTGGGTTCAGGCGTTTAGCTGTTAACTAAAACTTTACGGGATCGAAGCCCGTCTGTCTAGTAAAGGCTTTAGCTTAATTAAAGCATCTGGTTTGCATCCAGGAGATACAGGTTAGTGCCCTGTTGGTCTTAGCGCAGAAACTAAGAGGGTTTAACTCTTATTTAAGGCTTTGAAGGCCTTCGGTTTAAGGGGGTGATTATCCTAAGTTTCTAGATAATGGCGTGGATTATGGGGGAGAGGGGGAGTAGAAGGATTGATAGCGAGGCTAGGATTGCGGTGAGTGTACTTGGGGGTTTGCTAGTGTACCACTGTTTTATGTGGTTGGATGAGTTCGGTGGGAGGGTGATTGTTGAGTGGTATGCTAGGCGTAGGTAGAAGAATAGGCTTAGTAGGGATAGTATGGCAATTGCTATGGCTGCAGGTGTTATCTCCTGTTTAGTCAGTTCTTGGATGATGAGTCATTTTGGTATGAATCCTGTTAGTGGAGGGAGGCCTGCTAGGGACAGCAGTATTAGCATTAGGGTAGCATTTAGTACTGGGGTTTTTGTTCATGAGGTTAGGATTATGGATAGGTTGAGAGCTTTGATTTTGTTGAGGGCCATAAACACAGCTGATGTCATGATTGTGTAGAGGTAGAAGGTGAGCAGTGCTAGTTTGGGGCTGTAGACTAGGATGATGGCAATTCAGCCTAGATGGGCGATAGATGAGAAGGCCAGGATTTTGCGTGTTTGTGTTTGATTTAGGCCTATTCAGCCCCCTAGTGCAACTGATGCTAGGGCTATTGTGGTAAGTAGGGCGGGGTTGAGGGACTTAGATGTTATTAGGAGAAGGGTCAGCGGGGGAAATTTTATGAGGGTTGAGAGTAGGAGGGCTGTTATTAGGGGGGACCCCTGTAGGACTTCTGGGAATCAGAAGTGGAATGGGACTAGGCCTAGCTTGATTGCGATTGCTGTTGTGAGTAGCAGGCATGAGGTTGGATGGTTGAGCTGTGTAATGTCTCATTGGCCGGTGGCCCAGGCGTTGGTTATGCTGGAAAATAGAACTAGGGCGGAGGCAGCTGCTTGCGTTAAGAAGTATTTTGTTGCGGCCTCCACTGCTCGTGGATGGTGGGATTTAGAGATTAGGGGGATAATGGCTAGTGTGTTAATTTCTAGTCCGGTTCAGGCTAGGACTCAGTGGTTGCTGGAGATTGTGATTGTCGTGCCTAGTGCGAGACTGAGGACTAGGATTGGGGTTGCGTGTGGGTTCATTAGTAGAGGAGGGGGTTGAACCATCATTTCCGGGGTATGGGCCCGGTAGCTTGATTAGCTGACTCTACTAGAAAATAATATAAGGGGAGTATGGAGAGTTTTGATCTCTCCTGTGTAGGTTCAATTCCTACTTTTCTAAGGTCGATAGGAAATGAGAGGACTGTTGTACCTCTATGTTCACTTTATCATAGTGACCCTTTGGGTTCAGGCACATTTCCTTATGGAAGGAGGTAGGCCTGCATAGCAGATGGGTAGGCTAGTGTGTCAGAGGCATAGGGCTAATGTAAGGGGTAAGAAGTTTTTCCACAGGAGGTGCATTAACTGGTCGTATCGGAATCGGGGGTAGGAGGCTCGGACTCACAAGAAACCGGAGGACAGTAGTAGGACTTTTGTGGCTAGGATGATGGGGAATAGTTCTGTGGGGGGTCCTAGGGTGCTTGGGTTTAAGAAGATGATGGCCGTGAGTGTGTTTATTAGCATGATGTTGGCATATTCGGCTAGGAAAAACAGGGCAAAGGGTCCGGCGGCATATTCGACGTTAAATCCCGAGACCAGTTCAGATTCGCCTTCTGTCAGGTCAAATGGGGCTCGGTTTGTTTCTGCCAGGGTAGATACATATCATATTATAGCCAGGGGCCATGAGGAGAAGATGAGGTAGAGGGGTTCCTGTGCGACAGCGAAAGTGCTGAGCGTGTAGTTTCCGGTTAGTATGATTATTGATAATAGGATGAGTGCCAGTGTTACTTCGTATGAGATGGTTTGTGCAACTGCCCGCAGGGCTCCGATTAGTGCGTATTTTGAGTTTGAGGCTCAACCTGATCACAGGATTGAGTAGACGGCTAAGCTTGATATGGCTACCATGAAGAGGACTCCAAGGTTCAGGTCTACTAGGGAAAATGGGAGGGGGAGGGGTACTCAGGCGGTGAGGGCTAGGAGGAGGGCTAGCATGGGCATTGTGATGAAAAGGAGTGGTGAGGAGGTGGAGGGTCGAATGGGCTCCTTAATGAATAGTTTGATTCCGTCTGCGATTGGCTGGAGCAGGCCAAAAGGCCCTACAATGTTAGGGCCTTTGCGGGATTGTATGTAGCTTAGAATTTTTCGTTCTACTAGAGTTAGGAAGGCCACGGCAATTAGGATTGGGATGATATATAATAGGGATATAATGAGGTAGGTTACTATTGTTGTTTGTGGCATGTGCAGCTAGGGAGAGGATTTGAACCTCTGGGTAAAGGGCTTAAGCCTTTTGCATTTGCCGGGCTCTGCCACTCTAGCTGATCCTTTTCTAGGATTGGGGTGGTGGGGGGGAGTCCTCTTCATAGTTGAGTTGGTTTCACTATTTAGAGGGAAGGCGTGCCTGTGGTATTGGCCTTACTTTCCCGGTCCTTTCGTACTGGGGAGAGTAGTTCATAGATAGAAACCGACCTGGATTGCTCCGGTCTGAACTCAGATCACGTAGGACTATTAATCGTTGAACAAACGAACCCTTAATAGCGGCTGCACCATTAGGATGTCCTGATCCAACATCGAGGTCGTAAACCCCCCTGTCGATAGGGGCTCTTGAGGGGGATTGCGCTGTTATCCCTGGGGTAGCTTGGTCCATTAATCAATTATATTGGGTCTGGTCACTATTAGCACTTTGAGGGGTTGCTCTAAGTAAAGAGGTGTGGTCTTGTTTTTGGAGGATCTGTTGTTCTCCAAGGTCGCCCCAACCGAAAAATATCGGCCATGCTCTGCGATGTTCGTGGTCCCGGTGGGTTTAGTTTTAGGTTCGCGGTGGCCGTTGATTTTTAAGTTCCACAGGGTCTTCTCGTCTTATGTTCACATCCCCGCTTTTGCACGGGGAGATCAATTTCACTGATTATCTGTGAGAGACAGTTAAGACCTCGTTTAGCCATTCATACAAGTCTCGATTTATGGGACAATTGATTGCGCTACCTTTGCACGGTTAGGATACCGCGGCCGTTTAACCTAGGTCACTGGGCAGGCATCACCTTCAATACTTGTTTATTTGCTGAAGGCTATGTTTTTGGTAAACAGTCGGGCCTTGTGGTTTTGCCGAGTTCCTTTCACAGATTTTAATCGTTCTTATGGGCGCTCCTGAGTCGGGTTAACAGTGTTAGTTTATACTGGGTCTTGTAGGAGTTTTTGTATATGTCTGGGTCTGTTAATAATGTCTTCATGTAAGCTTGCGCCGTTAGAGGGGCGGGTGTGGCCCCAAGTTACTCATTTTAGCATTAATTCTCCTATATTCATAGGTTAACCTGTTTGTGGTAAGGGATTCATCTTGTTTTGGTATTTTTGGGCGGGGAGCTTTGACGCACTCTTTGTTGATGGCTGCTTTAAGGCCCACAGTAAGATTGGTGATTAGATTTATCCACTAGTCGAGGTTGTGTCCTTTTTTAATGGAGCTGTACCTCCATTAAATAGCTCTTAATCTTCTCATTATGGTTCTGGGTGTGTCCGGTAGGGAGGATTAAGGGAGAACTTAGATTCATTTCACAGGTAACCAGCTATCACCCAGCTCGGTTGGCTTTTCACCTCTACTGACAAGTCATCCCACTCTTTTGCAACAGAGACGGGTTCGCTCTAATAGCTGCTCGTAAGTAGCTCGCTTGGGTTTCGGGATGGCAAACTTCAGGTCACTTTGCTTGGTTGTTCTTGCTAAATCATGATGCAAAAGGTACAAGGGTTAGTCTTTGCTGTTTCTTGCTTTAATTTTCATTACTATTTCATCTTTCCCTTACGGTACTGGTCTCTATCGCGTCTAAGTGTCTTTTCTATCGCCTATACTAGGACTGGAAAATGTTTTGGTTTAAGTCTAATTAGTAGGGTTGTTTAGTTTTGCGTTGTTTGGGCGGTTGAGCTAGAGGAAGGCTTCAAGACGACCTGGTTTAGCAGATATCTCTCAGGTGTAAGCTGAGTGCTTTGGGGTTATAGCTACGTCTTGAGTATTCTAAGTACACCTTCCGGTACACTTACCTTGTTACGACTTACCTCATCTTTGGCATTTAAGTGGTATTAGTTATGTGGGGATGTGGCTTATGAGGAGGGTGACGGGCGGTATGTACGTGCCCTAGGGCCGGCTTAAAGCGGGCTCTATTATCCCGCTTTACTGCTAAATCCTCCTTCTAGAAGCAGTTTCATGCTTCTTTCCGTACTGCCCTATGAATAGGGAATGTAGCCCATTTCTTCCGCCTCATAGGCTATACCTTGACCTGTCTTATTAGCGGGGTGCTGTTGTGCCCACTGTTGTGCTCTCATTCGAGGTGGGCTGGCGACGGCGGTATGTAGGCTGTGTTTGGCAAGGGGCGGTTGGGTTGATCGTGGATTATCGATTACAGAACAGGCTCCTCTAGGTGGGTTTAGGGCACCGCCAAGTCCTTAGAGTTTTAAGCGTTTGTGCTCGTAGTTCTCTGGCGGATACTTCGGTAGGGTAAGTATCAAGATTTAGGGCCAGGCATAGTGGGGTATCTAATCCCAGTTTGGGCCCTGGCTTTCGTGGGCTTAAATTAATCGCTAGTTCCTAAGATCATCTTGATGGTGTGTTTAGGTGCATCTTGTGCTTGCGACAGCTTAGTTGCATTTTGATCTTAGTTAGGTAGGATAGGCATTTTACCACTCTTTACGCCGCTTATTAGGACAGTTGATTTGGGTCTCTTGTATGACCGCGGTGGCTGGCACAAGATTTACCGACCCTTGGGGTGAAGGCTTGCTATGACTAAGTCGAGTTTGCACTCATTGCTTAATGTTAACTACTGCTGAATACCCGTGGGGGTGTGGCTTCGCAAGGCGTCTTGGGCTACTGCTTGGGTGTGCCTGATACCCGCTCCTTAAGGCCGGAGGTGAGGCTGTTGAGGGCATTTACACTGGGGCGCGGATACTTGCATGTATATGTCTAGCAAAAACCAACTGTAAGGTTAGGACTAAGTCTTTTGTCCGCAGGCATGTTTGTGTGCCGTCTTGGCAGCTTCAGTGCCATGCTTTGGTGGTAAGCTATGTGGACAGGGCAGGTGGCTGGTTAATTGGGTAATGTTTGTTAGGTTGAAGTAATGATTGTCGTTAGATTTGGATCGTTTTTAGTACTGGAGTTTCTCTAATAAGTTTAGATCATATTGTAATGTATTTGTGTTGTGTATATATATATTGTGGGATTGTGATTGGGGTGGTTTGTTGTTTTTAAGGTATGTCCATCGAGCATTCACTAAATAGCCCTATTATGTAGAGCTGCGGAGAGAGCATTAACTGAATGTGGTCAAAGTGCATCAGTGTCAAGGTGATTCCCCATATACGCCAACCGTCTCATTGAGTAACCCTTGAGATATAGGATAGGACGATAACGCAGGTGTGTCCAGGCTTAGATTGTGGGACCCCCGAAGTCACTGGGAAGGGCCAGCTGTGAGGTAACCCCGGAAAAAATAAAAGGAACCAAAGGCGCCAAAAAGCTGGAAGATGCCGCGATTACGCATTGAGGTAGTGACAGCCATCCACAGATGCCACTTTGAAAGGCGAGGAAGAGGTGAGTGAACCCAATTGATGGCCCTGACCGAGGAACCAGAGGCGCAAAAATGTGAGGAGGGCGAGGGGTTTAGGGGGAACGTATGGGCCTGAAGCTAGTCACATCGGACATTATGTGCAAGGATTGCTGATTTCACGTGAGGTGTACGATTAATAAATCCATCTGGTACGAAGCTTCATGAGTAATGGTGGGGATCTAGTGTTGGTAGGGGTATGTCTGTCAAGCATTCATCTGTATGGGGTCTTGTTCTGGTTGCGAGCGGTTCGTGGTGTGTGTTAGAGGCTGGTCTTTAGGGCATTCATCCAGGGTTCGCTGGGAGGATAGTGTGGGGAGTTAGGTATGTCCGTTTACATGTGATGGGTTTAGTCCGTGTGTGCAGGATAGTTGACTAATAATGTCTATTACTGGGACCATAGATAAATATATGGGGAATATAAATGTATGCACGATATGCATAACCAAATAACCCCGCAATCCCGGGGGGGGGAAGGGGGGGGGGGTCCTGAGAGCACTATTAGGCCATTTTGGTTGTTCCTGTAGTTGAAAATGACAATGGCGGCTTTT